>APFE030094389.1:30782-42381 GCA_000404065.3 Pinus taeda
GAAATTAACTTCCTCCAATATTGTGCTACTCCTAAGAAGCTTATCACTTCTGTAGTAGACCTGGGTTTAGGCGAGTTCACAATGACTGCCACTTTAGAGGGATCTATTTTCAATTCACCTACCCCTACTATATGACCCAAGTAGGTTAGAGATGTTTTGCCAAATTCACATTTTGAGAGTTTAACATAAAGTTTTTCTCTTTTCAAAACATCTAATGTTTGCTTAACATGCTTTAAATGTTCTTCCCATGTTCTACTAAAAATCAGAATGTCATCCAGATACACAATAAAAAAATCATCAAGAAAAGGTCTGAGTACATCATTCATTAATATCATGAAAGTAGCAGGAGCATTAGTTAAGACAAAAGGCATAACCATCCATTCATACAATCCCTGCTTCGTTTTGAAAGAAGTATTCCATGCATCTTGCTCTCCAACTTTGACCTAATGGTATCCACTGTGTAAATCCAGCTTGGTGAAATAAACAACTTCTTTCAATTGATCTAAAAAATCGTCTATGCGAGGAAGGGGATAATGATTCTTGATTGTTATCTTATTCAGTGCTCAGTAGTCAATGCACATTCTCCAAGAGCCATCTTTCTTTCTCACCAAAACAATTGGTGACCAACATGGTGATGTGTTAGGCCTGATGAAGCCCTTCTCGAGAAACTCCTACACCTACTTCTTGATTTCAACATTCTCTAAAGAATACAACCTGTACATCCCAATGTTATGCAAAGGAACATCTTGCTGCAAAATAATATCATGTACTATTCCCTTTTTGGGTGGCATAGCTTTAGGTTCCTGAAACAAGACATCATACTCTGAAACAACCTTGTCTATATCATCTTGTTGTTCAGCATTACAGCCCTCAAATACATTGGTTTTATCAGGCTTCTCTTCATTTACAACCATCAGTAAGAATTGTTTGCATGAATTAATCATTCTTTTCATCTGTCCTAAGTTTATGAGAGCATAATTATTCTTGAGCTTATGAGCTCTTACAAAGTATTCGATTCCATCTTTAACCAGTAGATACTTGTTCTCAGCTCTATACAAAATAGCCTTTCTATCATACAAGTAGGGACTTCCTAAAACAATTCCACATATATCCAAAGGAATTATGTCTAACTCAACCTCATCTACAAATGCTGACCCAAAAGAAAACTTCAGTTTGCACTGTCTAGTCACTTGTAGTTGTGCTTTATCATTCAACCATCCTAATGGGTATGGTTTCTTGTGAGGTGTAGTTGCTAATCCCAATTTCTTTATAATTGATTCAGAAATCAAATTTACTTGTGAGCCACTATCAAACAAATTACCAATCTTTTGATTTTTGGAAATAACTCGAATATGGAAAAGATCATGCATTTTTCTCTCATTTTCTTCATCAATAACAGATTGAGCAGAATTACTAGTAAATGCTTCATAGTTCTTGCCTTTTATACTTGTGGCTGCTATATTTGTTCCATCTCCCGATTCTGACCCCAAATATTTCTTAATAGTTGTAGCTGTCTTCTTCTTCTTGCCCTCAGACTTCTCAGGTCTCAGCTCTGGATGAAAATCCAACAATGCTCATCATCATGCCCCTCCTTTTTATAGTGAGTGCATGAAGCTTTGGCTTTCTATGCAGTGTTAGCCTTCCTTACTTTCCACTTTTGTTTTCTTTTCTCCTTGCTCTTGCTTACAGTGGGCTGAGATGGTCCCCAAACTTCTGGATTTCCGTTCTTTCCTCTAGCTTCTAGATGAGTAGCTTGTACAGATACCTCATCAATACTAGTGGGATTAAACATGAGGATGGTATGCCTCATGTAGCTGTGTAGACCACCAATGTACTTCAAAAGATTCTATGGTGATTCTAGTGAGATACCCAACGTCAATGCTCTCTTTCTAAACTCTTGAGTATACCCTTGCACACTTTGTCCCTTCAACTACTGAAGAGTTTGCCAACTCATCATGGCTTGTTGCATGTAGGCCAATGGATAAAACTGCTTTTTGATTGCAGAAACAAAGTCACTCCAGACAGAGATGGTCTTACCATGTGTTTTCATATTAGCTTGGGTTCTACCTTCCCACCAAACCAAGGTAGTGCCTCCTAGGCGTAGGCTTGCCAGCTGAATCTTACTCTTGTCTGAGTTTATGTTCTGTACCCTGCAATACATATCAATTTGTCTAATCCAATTGTCCAATTTTTCAGCATTTAGCTCTCCATCATATATAGGAAAATAAAATTTAACATCTAACTTAATCAAATATGCTTTCTTATTATGCACAGGGCTATTAGGAGGTGTCAGAAAGTTTTCCTCTTTCCCCTTTCCTTTGGAGTTGTCATGGAAGTGAGACTCATCTTCTTATTTCTCTTGCTTAGAGCATGATGCATCTTCCACCTTTTTCTTTCTAAAGTCTCTATACATTTATTCAACCATAGAATTTATAGCTAGGAAACTCTCTATGAATTGAGGGTCTGGCCCTACAGAACCTTCTTCTGACATTGTCTTCCGAGAATAGACTCTCCCAATTTGAGGATTAGTTTCCAACAACTCTCCTTCTCCTAATTTTAGCTTTGATCTTGTGAGCATTCATAACTAAACCAACACAAGCTTGTCTAACCTTACAGCCTAGAGCTCTGATACCACTTGATCTGATATTCACCCTATGAGTGACATCAGTTAAAGATTTATTAAACTAAGGTATTACAGACTCATGTGTTGGTGTGTGATCTGTGTTATTGAAACAACGAATCGATTAGATTGCCAATACACAGATAGTAAAATGGAAAGACAAAAGAGAAATACAGTAAGCAACACAACGACATAGGCAATTTTAATAACGAGTTCACCCTATTCTCCAGGGCTACGTCTCTGGTCTAGCTTTTAGTGGTGGCCTTGTTTTATTGTGCCTTTGGGCAGAGAATTTACAAGACAGAGACTCCATGGGAGTTCACCTAAAGCAGGTTTTTTCTTGGCAGGGTGGTTCTTGGATTTCCCAAACCACTAGAGTACAGAGCCTCTTCTCTTCCTACCAGCTTCGTGACCTTCTGGTCTACAGTGGAAAGAGCCAAATGTGATTCTCAGTCCAGACAAATTCCTCTATGGGATGGCTTGAATCCTCTATCTCTCTGGTGCTCGACACTGCTGCTGATCAGCTCGGCCCTCTATCTCTTTTGCTTGCTTTACTGTTCTCTGTGTTCACTCCTCCTCTCAAGGTTCACTATTCACTGTCTCTCTTGGTCACTTGGACTCTACTCAACTCTATTTTCTTCACTATCTTCTTCCTTTGTTCATGGATTTAGCCATTCGAATCCTATGCCTATTTGGTTCCTCTTCTGCCTGTGCCAATTCACCTTCTGCAGCTACGCTTGGAGTTCCCTTTGTTCAACATCATCCTGAACACTCAGGGAGTGGCCACTTGTCCTCCTCTAAACGGCGCCAGCAATGCTTTGTCAGTTCGTTTCTTCAGTTACTTCATGGATGCGTTCTTCCTCCACTGTGGCGGTCAAACGGATTCCAAATCCCTTTAAAACTCGGCTTAATTCTCTATCGATTCCACTTCTTCCATCGGGCGCAATCTTAGTTGTCTGATCTAGACCCTCCAGATCCGATGCCATACGCACATTTTGCGCGGTTGACTTGCTTAACCGATAGCATGCGATCAACAGTGGTTTTCTCTCACGTCTGTCTGCCACACGTCAATCAGTGTATGGAATCGCTCCACTCCTATCCAAACCTCTTACTGTTCAAGGGTGCCCCGATCAAAACCGCCAGTTTCTAGAGCCTAGGTCTCGCCATGTACGTCTAGCGCTTTTTTCTTTTTCCGCCCACGGTCCTCTGGTTCCCCCACGTGACTGAGTGCTTATGCTTTTCCATTATGGCCCTGTTCACCTAGCGATGCCATCAAAAACCTCTTCCTTTTCCCATTCCAAGGCTCTCAGGGGCTACTTTGGCCTCCGGCGTGGTCTCCATGGGCCTCAGTTAGCGTGTTTTGACTGAGGTCCTCATTGTTCCACGTTGGCTACCATTGCCACTATTTCAGGGTGTTTTTGATCCTTGTTTTGGATTTCTTTAGAGATTTTTTTGACCTGATTCAATCATGGTTCTTTGAAAGTATTCTATGGATCCAATTCGGATCACATAGTGTCTTCTAGATACTTGATTTCTTATAGTACTATTGCATTCAATTCCATCCCACTTGCACTAGTGGAAGACAACCTTTGATTCTTAGACATGAGTTGTTCAACCAATTGCCTTGTTGAAGCCAATTCCTCTATCACTGTTTAATTTTCTCTCATTAGATAATTAGTGTTCTCCATAGTGGCTTCGGAAAAGGCAGCACTCATTACTGCAACTGCTCTTGGATTATTCCTATTATGTTCCATGATCACGCTTTCTATGTTGATAGTGACAGAGTGATGAGGGTAATTCAGAAAATGCCTTCTTTCTTTTATTATTCTACTCTTTAACTCGATGGGTTATGTCCAATGGTGAGAGGAGGTGGGGGCTGATAGGTCATTTTTTCTGCAATCAAAATAATGTTTTCTTCTTCATCCTCCTCCTCTTATTCATCATTTTCCTACTAGGCCTACATGCCTCCTTATATCCTCCTTTCTTCTTCTTCCCTTTTATTTTATAAGGCTTCTTCCTACTGCTTCTTCCGAATTTCTTCTTCCTTCTTCTTTTCCAATTATTGCTTTGTTATTTTCATGTATTCTTGAGTCTTCCTAAGTTTCTCTTCTTTCTATTTCCTTTATTTCTCCTTCTTTCATTCTTCTTCTTGTTTCTTCTCTGCTTCCTTCCTATGCTCTTCTTGCTATTACTTCCTAAATTATTTACTTTTCCTCTCTTATTCAATCATGGCTTTGGTATTCATATTTTTAGTAAAATTTGTGCTCCTCCCTTCTTCTAGATCATACGAAATATTCCTCTTTGGCTTAATAGAACTATCTTAAGTGGGCACTTCCTGTTGGTTCCTTCTTGAGTAAAATTTTATATCTAGCTTGTGTTAGAAGGGCCCGCCTCGTCACCTGGTCTAGTTTCTCTGGAAACATTGTACGAAATATTCATCTTCTCCTCATCCTCCAGATAGATAGAAACATAAGGCCAATAAAAATGCAGCGTCCTACAATGTTATTTACATGCTCCCCTGGGTTCATATCTATGGAAACTCATTTCAAAAAACTTGACGCTAGTGAGTTTTTCAAGTTTTGCTTCTACTTCCTTCAGGCTCTTTAGTTCATAAGACCCCACTTGTAAGGGAAGGAGAGGCCAAGGCACCTTCCTATTCTTCTCTAATAGTTGTGAAAATCTTGAGAAAATCTTATATGTGATCTCTTACATGACCACCTTATTAGTCACGTACTTAGGTAAAACATGTGGTGACTTTTGAGAACTGGAGACCCTGATGTAGGTTCCCTAGGGAGAAGCGAACAAATAAACAACTTCACTAACCACTTCTTGTGCTTGATCCTTCATGAAAGGTGTATCTTCTTAAAAAATCATCTGATTGAGCATAATAAAGAAGTTCTCAACAAATTTTTCATAAAATCCTCTGTAGCTAAATTTTGAGAGTAGCTTGAAATATATGTTCATAGAGGGAGACTGTCGAGACAACTTCCATTCTAGAGCCAAAAACTTGTCTTTTGTGCAGATTCCATCAAGCGGGTATGCAAACATGTAGAATTTATTTTTCGCACTTTCTGCATATTTCTTTTCCTTTGATGCATTAATTTGCAGTTGTTGGGAAAATATCTATGCCCAATTGAATATTTTCCCTTTAGTGACTATTGGGTAAAGCATGAAAATCCATCCTTCATCGAACAATTCAATATTTCCTGTCCATACAGCTTGCAAAACATTCACATGAGGTTATGGTAAACCTTCTTTACTAATTTTATCCTATAAATTCCCTCTTTCTTCTAGCGAAACTTGGTTTATTCTTACCACGATGTTCTAATTACATCCTTGGAATTCAAATAGGCCAAAGTTGCATGATACTGAGAGTTAAAGTATACTTCTATCTTTTCTGACTTGTAGTATGAATGAGGATCATGTGGTTGATATGGTGCAAGATCCTACCTACTTACACTACTAAGAACCATGTTCTTGGTGTCTAAACCCTACAAAATCCACCTAATGGCTTCCACACACGGTAACACTAGATATTTGTAGGAAATCCTATGGAACTTAGATCTCTTCACATTGATGTAGATGCCCTTGTCTTCCAGGTCTTTTGGGAACTCTTTCTTATTGAAGGCATATTTGATGGAAAGCCATGAAATATTAGTGTTCTTATCCATAAAACATCTAGTATCTACCAAGATAGGCGGCCTTGATTTGGAACTCTCTTTGGGAGCTCCAATACTACTTTTAGTGACTTCCGTAGATGGTGATTCTATTGTAATGGGAGGTATTATGTCTATAGTGAATGAAAAACTGATAAGATTCTAATTACCGACACCTGAAAATGAAGATGCACTCATGGAAATACCAGATTATCTCCTCAGATAATCACCTAGCCTATCAAGTAATCAAACTCAAAGGGAAGTCACTGGGAGGGAAAATTGTACAAGGCTTGAGTACAAGAGGCACTTCTAAGGAAAGAGTGACCTGACTAGTCACTGGAAGTGCATAGTGATGGAGAGGAGATACTATGCATGCCTAATCACTAGAGGCAAGGTTGACGACTAAGGCTTGTAACTATGCAATGCATAGATATTGAGAGAGAGGTTGCATGAATGTGTCA
Organism: Pinus taeda; assembly: GCA_000404065.3. Taxonomy (NCBI): domain Eukaryota; kingdom Viridiplantae; phylum Streptophyta; class Pinopsida; order Pinales; family Pinaceae; genus Pinus; species Pinus taeda. Next base: position 37,520 of record APFE030094389.1, read on the forward strand.
TTTACATCCACAATGGGAAAGGGATGGAAGAATACTAATTGGAATTGTGTAGTGTGCAATGGATCCTAGGGATTGTGCAGTGCATAGTCATAGATGGAAGAGAAGGCATCAGTAGTGACTAGAATAACACAATGCACAAATGGGGAAAGAGAGGATTTGGGAGGTGTGCATGTTGGATCAACATAGAACAAGTCCTACGAAATGCGCAATTGTAGTGATGAAGAGGTAGATCAATTTTAAATTAAGCTAGGTATGGATCACCAGTAAGCAATGACGATTGAGAGAAGATCAACATGCATAAATAGATAGATCTAGAATGATTACTAGAATGTGAAAGGACTTGGAATAAGAAACAACATTATAAAAGAAAAATGCAAGGGATGAATGACACATACAATAACTAAATATAGAAAAAATACACTTGTCATGTAAAAATCAGGGTAAAAATACACTTACACAAGAAAACATGACGAACACGAGAGTAAAAGCATAAAAAAGCGATAATTACACAACTTACATAAAATAGCGGTGCACATGCATGCAAAATATCCTTGTGCTCAAGGAATGTGAAGATCTCCAAAGATGAGTGTGAGAATGAGCTCTAGGCTAACTTCTTATACAAGTGAGTACTCATAGATCTAAGGTTAGGGCTTATGTACAAATGTCAAAAATATTGGAGCTAGAGTTAGTTAGTTGCCACTTCTGACTATGTCAACTTTTGGAAAGTGTGTCACATGGTTGACAAGTGGTCACAGTTGCTATATATACGGAGTATGCAGTGCCTATCCATGGAGAGTGCGTAGTGCTTATCTCTGGGAAATGCGTAGTTAACTGGCACAAGGGACTGCACAATCAACTAGAAGAAGAGACTACACAATTTCCTATCATAAGGGACTAAACAATTGTTTTTCATAGAGGATTGTATAATTTCTATTGTGGATCCCTAGACAACGACTGCCATCAAGGGGTGTTTATTTGTGCCTAGCAAGCATTCACTGTCAACTCGAAGTGCGCAACTAAGGGCTACAAGATAGGCATGAAAGATTAAGAGGTTGCGATACTTGAGAAAACTAGAAGATGACTTGACATTTAGAAAAATGAGACTAAGGATGACTTAAGTAACCCAAGATTATAGTTCGAAACATTAGAGGAATTTTGAGGTCTAAAATGAGCCTCCTAAGAAAAATGTACAACCGAAATAAATTTTATAAAAACCAATAGGATTCAAGATGATGATGTCAACCATGGGGATCATTCACTTTGTTTGGAGTAAAAAACTAAAAATATTAAAAAAATAATAAAACTACATTTTCAGCTCATATTTTCGACTTATCTTCCTAATTCTTTACTCAAATTTCAAGCGAGATTACTCATTGTATGCAAAATTTCATTCCTCGTCCAAAGAATACCCATTTTGTATACTTTCGATGGACCTTGCTACACAAAAAAATAGAAATAAATGAAAAAAATTGATTGCAATAACGTTTTTCATGTATTTCTCATTTTTTGTGTAGCAGAGTCTATTGAAAGTATGAAACATGTGTACTCCTTGGACGAGGAATCAAATTATTCATCCAATGAGTGTTCCCACTTGAAATTTGAGTAAACCCATAGGGAGATAAGTTGAAAAAGTAGTTTTTGCTTTTTCCCCTCTAAAATTTTATGATGTAATGTAATCTTATTTTATTATTTTCATTATTATTTTATTATTTCCTTAGGAGGCCCATTTTAGACCTCAAAATTCCTCTAATGGACCAAAAGGAGGCTCCAAAATTAGAATATAGTAAAGTTTTGGAGGGGGTTGTAGTAGCTACAACAGGTTGGTTGACTACGGGAATACATGGCTGATCAAGATTGTTAGCATATAGTTATAGATTATTGTTTTTAACCATAACACACCAAGATGTCCATGTTGAGAATGGTAATCCATATTTAATCACATTGTCCATGATTGAACACGATTAACCATGTTGACTAGATAGACCCTTACTAAATGTGGTTTGAAAATATTTGAGCTTAGTTGACCCTTATTACCAAAAATATCTATAGTAAACCATGGTTGAATATGGCTAATTAAGTTGACTATGGTGAACATATGGTTGGCTATGGTTGGTTATTGTCAATGTATAGTTGAAAAAGGTTGATCATTGTTGACTATGATTGGCCATGATTATTGGTGGTTGAAGAGGGTCAACCATGGTCGACAATGGTTGATGATGATTAAGCATGATTAACAAGGTTTATGGGGATCGACCATGGTTGACTAAGAGCTAATGAGGTTTGACCATTCGTGGCCATGGTAGGTCATTGGTCACAAGGATTGATAATGATTGGTTATTGTTAAAAATGGTTAACCATTGATGGCCATGTTAACTATGGTTGACCATTTTTTAGTTGGGTTAAAGTGTTGTTGAAATTATTTTTCACGTTTGATCATGATCAACATGTTTTCCCATGGATATGCTTGTAAAAACATATTTGACTATGGTCACATATGGTTGACTATGGGTGAACATGGTTGGTCATGTTTGGAAATGTGTAACTATAGATGAATTTGGTTGGGCATGTTGACAATGTTTGATGAAAGGTGGAGCATGGATGTTCATCGATGATCATGATGGGCATGGTTGACTAATATGACCATACTTGACCATTGTTGAGTTGTTTCAACCATAATTGAAAATAGTTGGCTATGTTCAACTAGGTAAACTATGGTTTATTATAGTTGACCATGTTTTCTATGTTGGAAAAGTTGACAATCATGGTTGATTGTGTTTGATGTGATGACTATTGTTGACTATAACACATATTTCATTAAAATTTGAAGTATTCTATTACAAAGGCCTTCAACAACATTCATTTCTTTTGTAAATCTCCATGATTAAACTTAATTCAATATAAAAATAATTTTAGTAATTTCAAACCAAGTAGAGATCACGAATAGGTCAAACACGGAGTTTTTATTTACTATAGTATCAATACACAATAGGGGTGTGGAATCAAACTCTTAGAAGCAATTGATTTAAGCTAAATCATATTAGTATGTCTAATATTCAATAAAGATATTATAATTATGCATAACATACTAGATTCCTCGATGTCTGAATTTTGTGTCTAATGACTCTAACCCCCTTTCCCACAACCTACGAGGGATTTATTGATTGAATGATGGCAATGTGAGGATGTTAGTGCAAATGAAAAGGATGTGTGTCCCTTGCGTTGCATTGAAACTATTCTACAAAAAAATTAGTAAAATGTTTTTGTGCTCAATTTCCTACCATAGCATCTAGGCATCCATTATAAAAGTTAGGCATTGTTGATTTAGGTATTTTAAGAAGGTTAGGCACCTTTGATCTATCTCCACTAAAAATCCAAGTACATCAAATGAGAGTTCGTAAATGGGTATTCAAGTCATTCCATTGTGATGGAAAATGTAACAAATTGAAGTAAACAAGAATTAGTGGTCTTCTTGTAAGTAGTGGAGGCAAGGGTTTTCAAAGATTAATAAAGTTGATGGTAGTGTGTATATTGATATCTCCTTGCAAACATTGTCAAAACCAATAATAGTCTCAATGTATGTAAATAATAGTCTCAATTGTATGGAAAACCATGATTGACCATTACTTTCACTAAGAGGAGAAAATGATAAGAACTTTTAATGGGGAAGAAATAATTGTGAAACATAACTCATGAATTTTAGTTGAAATTTATACGAGTCCTCATGTTCTTTAACTATTAAATACTTAATGTAAATACAAATAAATTATCGTCAAGATATTGATTTTGAAGATTAAATATGTATTAAAAGGCATTCATCTATGACACTTGATTTTTGATATACTCTGAATAAACCACTTAAAGTTCATTATCAATTAATCCTAATTATTTTTGTAAAAGATATATCTTTACTTATGTTAAGAGCTTTATTTCAAAAACAAAAATTACATTTATAAACTTATATCAATACATATAAGTAAATGGAATTGAATAAATAGCTTCTAAGTCTTGTTGGATTCTATGAGATTATTTTAAGTACAAATAGTTTCTTTAAGAATTGAAATTTACAAATGTTTATCTTGATGGGAAAATCATGTCATATGGTGCAAAAAGATTAAAGACATTCATTTATGGCTCATGTGTTGAATGAGCTTAAATAGTCTACTTAATGCTCATTGTGAATTCATTAATCCATGTTTTATTAGAAAATGCATTTTTTACATGGATTTTTATTCTAGAAATAACAATGTCACATTTATACATTCATATTAAACCACATGATAAATAAAAATCAATTAACGGTTTCTTGACTTATTGACTTATATGACATGATTACATATAGAGATAATTGATTTACGAATGTCTGGTTAGAAAAAGTTGTCAATTCAAAATAGAATAAATTAGTTAGAACTCATCAAAGATTGATTTTAAATTATTAATTTTCTAAATATATTTTTACTTACATTAAGAACTTTATTTCAAAAACAAATTGCATGTATACATACATATATACTAAATAGAATTAAATACATATTTGTCTTATTGTCTTCTATCAGATTATTCAATTACAAATAATTTATTTAAGAATTGAAATTTACCAAATGTTAGGGGTGGGAAAATCAAATGTCCTATGTTGCAAAGAGTTTAATTACATTTATTTATGGCATGTATCTTGAATGAACTTGAACAATCTACTTAACACTCATTACCAATTAATTATTCTATGTGTTGTTAGGAAAAACATTTAATTTTACATGGATTTTTATTTTTAAAAAAATGTCACATTTATACATTTATATTAAATCTCATGATAGAAAAATAAAAGTCGATAAATGCTCTTGTATAGATCACTTAGAATTCATTAT
>APFE030094391.1:6400-17864 GCA_000404065.3 Pinus taeda
TGGATGACATTGATTAGATTTCTATGTTTATTTATTATTTAATATAGGGTAGCTTGATATTATATGCTGTTAAAAACTAGGAGAGAAGGTCAAACTTTATCATCCCAATTTATTATCTATCTTGTCTATAAAAGGAGGTAAATTATTTTTGCGTGTGCTTTTAAAATTTGATTAGTACAAGTATTGATATTTCAAATGATATTTTGTATCAATTAGTGTTCTAGCTTACATTCCTACCTTTGAAAAGAAACACAAGCAAGAGCATGTAGTCCCCTGTATATCTATTTTTTGTAGCCAAGATATACGATGAGTATGCTTCATTAAGAGAACAAGATAAAATGTGTGCTTATCCTAAGAAACAATTCACTTATTTAAAATAAAAACAAAAAAATAAATTCTCTATGGAAATACACATGGCTCCTCATAAAATGAATGAAAGTCTTCCTCATAGATTTGCAAATTAAACATTTTTCTAAAAATAATATTTGTTTGTCAAATAATAGTAATAGGTCAGGTAAGGTCTAACCACTTAGGTGGAAGACATGAATATTAAAATCTCCAAACCGTCACCACCTATTTTCCTATAGTGGGATCTAAAGGTTGGTCCTTCCTTATCTTTTAGGCTCATTTGACAAAAAACAAGTTAGGAAATTGTCCACTTGCTTTAAGGATAAATTTGATTTGTTGAGATAGAAGCTTAACTTTGAGGTATGGCTACCTAATGTTGGGAAAATGCTTAGTACATATGGTTCAATGAGGCACTTATCTTTGGATTGAACTTATTAAGGAGGTATTTTAGCCAAGTTTTGCATGTCATCACCAATTGGCACACATTCAACATTATTCTTCATGAAAGTTTCTATCATCCTAGCTATAGTGAGGACCTTTCCTCTCATGGTTTCAATTTTGTTGTTACAAGCTAGGGTATACAATAACACATTAAATTGTTCTACATGCTCTAGGTGAACTCTCCATTTCTAGCCCTAGAATATATTACAATTTTCATAAGACCAGATCTCACAACAATGTTGCTTACTATACCAAAAACACTAATTCACTATTAAGAATTATTTTTTGAACCACAATCCACTCCTCTACACCTATTAGCATCATCACCATAAAAAGTCCATCAAACCAAATCCTCAACTCATGCCCGTGAATTGCACTTAGACACCTCGAGATCATGAATTATTATATACTTGTAACAAACAAATCAATAATTGTGTGGCTAAGTTGACTTTAAGAATTTGGTCTCTATTGCCCTAGTCAAAATGATGGTTCTTCCAATCACTCCTCACTTTCACCCATATCATTAGGGATGAGTGAATGAAGGAGGTTATTCCTTATTTGTTTATGAAAAATGTGAAGTTACTTTTGTTATTGACCATGTTTCTAAGAGAGCATTTTATGTGATGTAACCCCAAGAATTATATGGAATTGTTATAAACTAAGACTTATTAATTTTGTTTCATTACCTGAGATTGGTCTCACATGATCCCTTATATTTTGGTTAAAGGAAACATAAAGTATTACTTTTATGTCTTAGACACTACATGATAGTGCTTGTCTATAATAATGCTATTATTTTATAAATTTTACTTTGTAAATGTATACACCTTAAAATCATACTTAACCTATCAAAATAGTGCACAACCATATTCCTTTTACCCTCTTTACCTATCTTATTTAGATGTTTTTGCTAAACCTCTGTTTAAAAAAAAAGTATGAGAAAAAAATAATTGGAGAAATTATATAAAAAAAATAATTAAAGAAATTGTATCAATGTTTATTTATAAGGTTTTAAAAATGAAACATAACCCCCAAAAAAAATTATATGGAAAAAGGTAAAAATAATAACGAATCAAAAAGGTAAAATATTAATGTGGAAAATTAAAATTAAATGTAAATAAAAAATACAAAATATATATTCAGGTCAGGGAGCCATCGTCGAGCTTATCTCCATTGACGCTGGTGACCTCTACCAATATGAGATGCGTCTGCTCACAAAAGGTTCCATAAATGGATAATTTTACCTCGGAGCAACAATCAATTGGTGTATGAGATACATAAAGTTTAAAGTCCTTAACTCTAGTCACGTTGTGGAAAGAGTGAGAGAATTGTTATTATGGATGGAGCTAAGGTTAAATCATGAAGTGTGCATCTTAGAGACAAAGTCAATCCAATATGAGCTAACACATAGAAAAGGAAAAAAATGTATTATATATAGAAAGGATGAGGTGGAACTAGTGCTCAAACTTGATGTATTATGGATAGGGTCAAAGTCTTGATGAACCAACCCTTGATCAACAATATTATTGAGAAACTGGTAAAAGAAGACTCTCTGATACTTTGGTTATAAGAAATATTGTGAAATATTCTTGGATATTACTCCCAATATAAGTTGATCATCAAGGGATGGATAACCTTCAAATTCAATAGAGAAAAGAATAATACTATAATATTTAAAATGACTAGTTATAGGGGCCTTCCACTTTGCTATTGCAAAGTTGGAAGCCGGGCTTTGACCCCCCTTATGAATTAATGAGTATCAAACATGTTTGGATGCTTCTCCTTGGGATAACACTAAATAAATTGAGTTTCTTTGCTCTATATTGAAGGAGAAAAAAAATTGTGGTATGACCGCACAAGGATTCTCTAATCTTCTATTAACTAGTTGTAATGATAGATTTAAGGCTACTAATTTTATCTGTCTCATTTCTAGAATTATGGTTGAAGGAAGGGCTAAGGACATAGATGAGATAATTAAACTTGTGAACTTGTAGGCTCCATATAAAAACTAGTTACATTCTAGAACAATTTAAAATATCAATGAACCTTGAGTTTGTGATCATAGGAATTGACTTAAATATGACTTTGAATTCAAGAGAATAGTAGGGTGAGGATGAGAGATCAGATCCACTAGAAAAATATTTCACTCATGCATTTGAAGACCTAATATTAATGGTTGTTGAACCAATTAAGGTTCTTTAAACTTGGTGAAATTCAAAAAGTAGCAAGGTCGATGTTTTGGAGAAATTGAACCATTTTCTTATTTCTAAGAAGACCCTTTAGGAGATTTGTAGATGAAATTCATTTGGTAGGTTTTGATGGGAACCATTACCATCTACCTATCCTATTTTAATTTGAGGTGGAGAAGCAAAGTGCCTCATTTCCATTTACTTTTAATCACTCTTGGCTCTTGGAGGAAATCTTTAGACATCTAATTCTAAGCAATTGAATAAATTATAAAATTTTCATTGGTGAATATACAATGCTTCAATTCTCTAATTATTTGATTAGAGTTAAGACAGTGGATACAGTTTGGGAAAAAGTAGAAGAAAAATAATACCAAGAAGACTTGAAGGTTGTGGATGCAATGACATAGGAACTTTTTGACCAAGAAAACAATGGTATTTTCATTGACAATGAGGATGAATGGTTAAAATTCCTTAAAGGTAAAAGAAAGTTCTTCTGAAGCTGGAAGAAACTAAGTAGACATTTAAAATCCATCTAAATTGGTTTTTTTGAGGAGATAATAATATGAAGTTTTTTCATAAATATGTTTTCTATAGATGGAAATTTAACTATATTATGGAGTTGATAGGCCTATATGGTTCATAAGTCTCATCCTTTAAGGATATTTCCCATGTAAGTTAACAACAGTTCCAATCCTTGTTTAAGGAGAATGATGTAGCTAATATAGGGCACAATATGAAAATAGTTAGATTATTTCCTACATTCTTTAATGATGATATGAATGAATTTACAAAGTTATAAGAATAGAAGAATTAAAAGATATTCTCTAAGACTTTTTAGATCACCAAAATTCCACACCTTGATGATTGGATTGTGGAATTCTTCTTAGGATTCTACAACACGTATAATAAGTTTCTTAGGGTGATTTAGAAAGGAAGAAAATATGGAAAGATATTAGGGGATTTTATAAGACTCATTTAAAAAAATAATGAAAACTCACCTTCAATGATTTCATAACAATATCCCTTTGAAACCTTATCTACAATATTTTCTTGAAGACCATTAGAAACAAAATGAAACAAACACTATCTACTGCATTTTAGAAGAACAATTTGGATTTATTTTTAATAAGAAAATTCATTATGTTGTTGGGAAACATAGGAAGGGCTTCATTAAATAAAAACTATAAAACAACCCATAATAGTTATGAAAATTAATCGTTCAAAGGAACATCACAAAGTGAAAAGGCTCCTTCTCATATTAGCTTTTCCTTCAATAGGTCTATCACTTCAATCTATTAATTCAATTATGGGGTGTATGGAATCTACAAAAAATTGAAGTGTCAATAAATGAAAGTGCTTTACATTTCTTCATGAAATTTAGGGGTCACAAGCAAGGATGTCCCTTGTCACCATTTTTGTTTCCCTTAGTGGCAGAAATGCTTAGTAGATTGGTTATCGAAACAAAGGGAAATGAATTTTTCAGAGATATACATGTTAAGGAATCCATTGAGGTAACCTAATTTTCATCTATAGATAACATTTTAATTTTTGGTAGAAGGAATTTTAGGGAAACCAAGTTACTTAAAAATTGTCGTAGACTTGTTGTGTAAAGCAATAAGAATGGAAACCAATATGAACATATCCTGTATTTTAGCAAATGGTCTAAGTGATGCTTTCATAAGGAGATGAGAGAAACATATTATGTAGATATATACTAGGTAAATATGTCCATGTCTATACCTATAGATATATTAATATTATGTTGGTAGATTTATCCACACACACACACACATCTCTCTCTCTCTCTCTCTCTCTCACACACACACACACACACACAAGCAATGAAATATTTATCCTACAAGTATAATAGGGACACTATTAGAGGTTTGGCATGTTAGGGATTTGTTCTATGGCCCTAACCATAGTGTAAGGACAACCACTAGCATATTAGGGAAAACCACATAACATTTTCTTAATAGATGAATTAATATAATGATTAAAGAATTAAAATATACCAAGTTAAGATGATTTTACAACCCTAAACTAAAGTGTTAATCTCTTAATCTGTCTATGTATTGTGCTAACCCAATGTTGACAACCACTAGTATACCAACACATTATGTATTTATTATATATATTATTACTACATGTATATTGTTACACATACTAGTATAAATATCAACATAAAAATTATATATCTATTATATATATATTATATATAATATATATATATATATATATCATAACAACACACACACATATGAGTATATATCCCAACACACATATATTGAATACTTATTATATATGTATACTAGTGGTGGTCCTCATTGGGAAAGTTTGGAAAATGAGGATATCTTCACGTTTAAGTGGAATATGGTTGCTCCTAAAATGCCTTGTATTGTAAAAATGTGTCTCAAGGCCCTGGGCAATGGGAGAAAAATAAGGCCCTTAGGCTCTATATGAGGTCTCTAGGGACCAAGGTGCATGAATAAAGCCTCAAGCCACAAAACATACTGGTGTATAGGATATCATCATTTTTAATGTGGGATATGGGAATTGATATGGGTTTTTGTGCACTAGGGATAATGTGAAACTTTGTGAACTAGGGTTGAGTTTGAGACCATGGTCAAGGAAAAAATTGAGGGACAATAACTTGATTTTCTTGAGCTAAAAGGCCATGATCAGGGCCATGAACACACCATGGATTCATTAAAATGCATCATTGTCATAAAAGATTGATATGGACATGATAAGGAGTTTTTGCACAATAGGGACATAGGTAGTGGGGCATTAAGCAGATAAGGGCCTTATCATCCTTGGGTTCCCACTATACAATGGTTTTGTTTAGTTATGAATTGGTTAGTTTTTTTACTTATTATGTGTAGTTTTTATAACCCATAGATCTAAAATTTAAATTAAAAGTTCAAAAATATTACAATTGTAATAAACTAGATTAAAGAGACAAGTAAAATGAGATATGCAAAATATATCCTTGCATTATGATAATTAGAGGAGGTGACGGGAACATAGATTTCATTTGTTTTGAGGGATCTTGTTGGATCTAGCTTTGGCTATTCACCCAAGATTTTATAAGGACTTGCAAAATCTGAGGTGTGGGGGACAAATTGGGCCTTCATTTTGAGGCCTTTACATCTATCAGAAGTGTGAGTTGTGAGTTTTTCCCTTTCTATTCCCTCATGTAGCCTATTATCATTCCCTTTTGTCACAATCATCTGCATTATGGTCATCACATGCTGATAATTTATGATGTTGTTAAATTCAATGATTTTCCCTTATTTTTAAATGTATTTGAGCTCAAGCTTTCCTTTTCTAATGTGAGGATCAGATCCTGTAACATTAGTCAAAATCTAGTAACCCAAATCATTATTTGTCATATCTATGCACCCCAAGGTGGAATATACCACACTGTTTTCATTTATAGATGGATTGAGATGGATTATTGTTGGTTGGATTACTTCCAATTAGACAAGAAAGACACCAAATCGCGTTTAATGCTCAAGTCAAATGTAGGGTGGCAATGCATACACCACAACAACAATTGAATAGTTAATCAATTTCAAGGTTTTGGAAAGTGGCATGGATATTTTCATTCATGCCATGTCATGTAAATATGTTATTCCAACCAATTATCCATGAACATCCAAATATTTTATTTATGGTTGAGCGTGAGAGTGAAATATTCTTACCACATCTTCTAAGTTGTAAAATCAACAACAAACCCACCAAACACAATAAAAGTGAGAATATTGATATTTAATAATACTTTTAATTAAAACTAACCACTAACCAAATCCATATATTCTTTTTTGTTTTTAATTATAATTGACACAATTTTTTATTTAGAAAATATTTTATTTTAAAAAGAAAAAAACAAGTCATTTCACAAGATAGAGAATGCCAAACAAAAATAACCTATTAAAATATAGAAAATAACACTAAATTATAAGAATTTGACCCAAAAAATGCAAATTTTATGAAAAATAATATTACTATTTTAAATTGATAATTTTTTATAAATTTTAAAAATATAATTACAATATTAAAAACCATTAACTTTTATAGTCGACCTTCCATGAATCAATGTGGAAGGTTATTTAAGTTTTCAAAAAAAAAAAATTAATTTACTTCCCCGCCAGTGAACGAACCCTTTAATTGTGTATTATCAATATTTTTTTCTTAAATTAAAATGCGTTAACGCACAGGCTGGCATCCGCGGGGCTCTGTAGCTGTCTACATTGAATTGAATTACATGCCTCGAGCTCCCCACTAATGAGTAGACAATGACAGATGATGTCAGACTTAACACAGGCTTCCGGCTGCTAAAGTTGTATGTTAGGTAACTAACGATGGTCTAAGGGGCACGCTGTCCGAGGCTTTGGGTGAGGGATGGGTCTGTCGTCGCGGGGCAACCAATGCATCACGGAACGAGCATCCGGAGAAGCAGCCTAGCACTCGAGAAATAATGAAAGTAATTTCTGCACGTCGTAGCGGCTTCGATCAATTGACCGTGAACTTCTCTTATTGGAGGATTCGACCTCTCGCTCAGGAAGAGAAAGAATGAGGGCCTCTGAAGAAAATCCTCTCGTACCTACCTGGCAAACTAGGGACGCGACCAAGCGAATCGGTACATACAATACGAGGGGAGCGGATCAGTCGCATAAATGGCTAAGACTTCGCATCCGCATATCCAGCGGGGTAGCTCGCTACAGGTGATTAGTCTCAGATCCGATCACTCGCATAAACAACAGAGATAACTTGCCCATCAGCGTAATGACTTGCAGATCTTGCTGTGATAACCCGCTTAAACCCTGATAATTCGCATATTCGATAGTGATAAATCGCAGATCAGCTGATAATTCGCATATCGCGTATCAGATTATAAGTCGCGTACCCCACGATGATAATTCGCGTAACTGCTGTGAGAGCTCGCATAACGAGAATTAATCTGCATATTACGCCGCGATTACTAATATATCCGGCTGAAATACTCACATAAACGGTAAAAACAAGTCGGATATCAGTGTAATGATAAGCATATCATACACTTATAACCGCGTATCACTGAATAACGCGCCTATCTTGTGGGGATAACTGGCATATCAGCTTAGTGATGCGAATATTCTGCGGTTATAATTCGCGTATCGAACTATTACTGGCGAATCCACCGGTGATAATTCACTTTTCACACGATAACTCGCGTAACCACTGGTGATAACCAGTGGAATATTTTGTTGAATCAGGTGATAATTCGCGTACATAGTGATAATGGCATATCCCAGGCGGTTAACTCGCGGCGATAATTGCATATTTGAGACGATAATCCGCGTATTCGACTGAATTTGATGGCATAACCGAGAAGTCGTATATGCCGCGAGATATAACCCACATATCCTTAACCTGAGAAAGAAATATCGCCATGCAGGTCGAAAGGTCCTACCTCCTTCAGTTTAGCTTGAACGCCACATACCAGTCGATTCAGAATATCAGATTCTAATAAATTTGGAGGCGTGTAAACCATTATGCAGAGAGGAAAGGCGGAAGGGTTTTGGTCAAAGTTTCAACACAGCCTCCATTCACTACTGATGTTGGAGTGCCTTTGAATCTTTGTAGAATGGGAGCATAGGTAGGGTTTGCGGGTATATCTTTAAAAACTGGTGTCTCTGACCTACAATTTACCTCTTCGGAATCGACAAGTTGAACCATGGATAGGGTGCCTCTCATTGTACCTGACACTGACGTATGGAAGAAAGAACGGCTTTGTGTCGATCCAGAGGCAAATTGTTTTCCTGCTGCAACAACCAAATCTAGTTGAAGGTTTTTGATATATTGTTTGGCTTTAGCGATTTTCTCTCATTATGTGATGAGACCGCCATTTTGGAACCCAGTTTGATTAACATTTTCTTTGATAAAAAGATCTCAGATTTCCACAGTTATCATATCTATTACACAGTTCTCATTCTGAAATTTCTATCAATTTTCCTGTGATGTCACTTATTACACAGTTCTCATTTTGAAATTTCTACCAATTTTCCTGTGATGTCACTTGGCCTCTTGTTCTCATTTTGAAATTTCTACCAATTTTCCTGTGATGTCACTTGGCCTCTTAGAGAAGGTAATGGAGTTTCCAATGCAATTTTGGCCTCTGGTAGTAGAAGATAATGGAGTTTCCAAGACAGTTTTTGCCTCTTGTATAGGGTAATGGAGTTTGGAAGACAGTTTTAGAATTGATGTGACTTGGCCTCTTGTAGAAGGTAATGGAGTTTCCAAGGCAAGTTGAGAAATAATTTACACAAGTCGTGGTTCGAATCCAGTCAATTTTTTTCAAAAGATCTTGTAGAGGCAGTGTTTGAATCGTGTTTTTGAATCGTGTTTTGATGGTGGAAATGGATTCAGCACCATCAAAAACGTCTAAGACCCCTAGATTTACAAAAATCTGTGCCGGATTTTTTCTAAATATGACCAGAAATTCCATAAATTTTCCGGGCAATTCCTCTGGCTAATTAGACTAGGGCATTTTACACAGACTAGTGGAAATGGGTTTCATCCTCTACTATCTTGTCAAAATTAAAATATTGTTAGTTTGCATTTGACTATATTAATATGTGATTTCTAAACCTTAATGCCAGGTAGAAATGTATAATTATTTAAATATAAATCATTGTTTATAATTATTTTATTATAAAAATATATAAAATATAAAATAAAAATAATTTTATATTGGTAAAGTCAAATTATTAAAATGTATAAAGTAAAAATTGAAACTAAGAAAAATATACATCATAAAGACCACCACATAAATAAAGAAGAAAACAAATAAGAGATCACCATATTCTAAGTTATTTATTTGAATCTAAAAACTGAAGTAAGAAAACAACAATATTGAAGTTAATATTGCTCCCTCTTCATCTAGGTTTCAAAATAGAGATAGAAAACCATAAAAATGAAGATATAGAGAGAATTTTTAAATTTGATAAAGTTGACTTTCAGCTCCTTTTAAATTTTGTAAAAGAGTTCCCTATTTAGAGATATTCTGTCATTTCCATTTTTAATAGTTCCATGGGACATATAATTCTGGGTAAGCATAAACTTTTTAGTTGGGATTTAAAAAAAATTGTTTTGATTTAAAATTTAGTTTCTTGATTGTGTCACACTCAATAAGAGTTATTTTAAGAGCGGGTAAAATCATGTGAAAATTATATTAATGATATTTCAGTTATTATTATAATTAAAGTTATAGATAAATTTCTTAGAATATGAATTAATTAAAATTTATAAAAATATTTTGTCAATTTAATTAATTATATCTTAGAATAATAAATAAATTTTATTTTATATCATAAATAATTTTTAAACATATTAAATATAAATAAGGTTAATATATTTCATATTTTTTTGTTTTGTTTTAAAATAAGAAACTTTTCAAAAGCTTTTAGTTTTAATAGTTTTATGAAGAATTTGTTTCCTTCTTAGCTTATATATTATATCTATATCATTGTATATATATTGATTAGTTTCTTCTAAGCTTCTCATTCAATTTTATGATTGGTCTCTTCTAAACTTTTGATACAATTCTATATTTTGCTTTAGTAGCCACACTCTTTTGAGAAAAAATGAATACTACTTCAAGTTCCACTCAATTCAATTCAAATTATTTTGCTTAATTTTGCCATTCATTTTTCTAGATAGTTATTTTATTTGTAGAGAAAAATCACTCTAGTTATCAATTGATGGATAGGAAAACAAGGTTGACACCCACCAATTTATTCAAGCCCACAGACACGTAGTTTGTATATTATTGTTGTAACAATGTTGTGAGGTTATAGTTGCCCATTTATTTTATGTAAAATAGTAGTGATTAAAAATGAAGTCATTATGGATTTGATGAAGTGATTATTTATCTAGACATCCTTCTTAATAGAAATGTATTTTGGAAATGCAATTTGCCATCCTCTATATATTGAGGGACAATATAGGTCATTTTGTAATGAGTGTAGATTTCTATGTTATATTATGTTATTGAGCTCGTATTATGCACCATTCCAAACAAGTTAGAAAAAATAGTCTTTAGATTACTTGTGCATGATGTGATTTTTACTTATATGGGAAAAATAATCACCCTTTGATACCTTCTTATGTAACCCTATAAATTAATAACCAAATTAATGTGTTTTTTCATTGTTAGTTATATATTAGATCAAATGAAGTACCTTGTGTGAATCAGGAGATAATTGAGTTAGAACCAAAATTTGGCTTTCAACATACTTATTACATTCCCTTAGGTGGGAGAGATCATAATGGTTCATGCCCTTGCTTGGGGATTTCTAGGTCCCCTTACAAACTAACAACCAAATTTGTGTGCTTTTTCATTGTTAGCTATATATTAGATAAAGTGAAGTACCTTGTGTGAGTGAAGACATAATGTATTTCGCACCAAATTTTAGCTTTAACTATATTCCCTTATGTTG
>APFE030094396.1:0-13268 GCA_000404065.3 Pinus taeda
ATAATACTTCTCACAAGTATCTCCACCTCTGTTACACACAATACAGCTCAGATCTGATCTCCAAATCTCTTCCGCTGCTTGCCTGCCTCCACTGCTCAATACCTGCATGAGAATACTGATGAATGAATGAATAAAAACGTATTTTCCTTGGATATATCACGCAATCCTCATTGGCAACTCAATCCCACTGATTGTGCAAATCATCATGCACAGCTATAGTCACAACTGATAGCAATCTGATCCTCTAACACCCGTCCCTGCTGAACTAAACATGCACTGACATGCAACTGAGTTAACTGATGTATTCAATAGTTGCATTATGAGTTAATAACTTATGAATTAATTAATAACTAATTCACCCAACTCATCTCTAATCTATTTGCCAGTTAGACTAAATACAACCAGTTTAACAAAGCTAAACTGAACACAACTCCATCAACTGCACCTCCAGTCCACTAAACTCAACTCACTTGAGTTCTAACTGAAGTCCTGCATGCAAATATTAGTCATCCCATAGGTAACCACGTATTTCCTTCTAGGATCTGCATGTACCACATCCGTAGCTCATCCTGAAGTGCTCCAAGAGAATAAGACAAAGTTTATAGTCTAAATATTATTATGAGATAATAATATTTGACTGTTCTATATTTAGACTGAGTAGTGACTCTACTGTGGTGTCACTCCTCTGTGGTCTAAAAATAGAAGTCCATCTATTTTTTCCAACTTGATCAATCATCCATAAACAACAACCTGCAATCCATAGACATGATCCATATGTCTAAAAATAGACATAGTCTAAAAATAGACTTGCACCAAAAATAGCCTGCGGGCCCACTTAGTGAAGGCGACTCTTTTCACTAAGCTCCATCATCTTGTTGCAATCTCAACACATTTTTCTCAACCTAAGACCAACGAGGGAACAATGACGTTATTCTGATTAAAATAAATTTTAGACGCTTTGTCACAACTTGTTTTTTCAATTTTTAAGAGCCAAGAAAAAGCTAAATATGACTGTAGTCACCTTCAATTTTTAATGAGTCTGAAGTGACAAGTGCTTAGATGGACCTTTTCCTTTAAGGAGTCTGAAAAGGAACCAAGGTAACTACTCTGGAAATCTAGACAGAGGGATTACCAAACCAATTGCAAAACTACAGAATACATTTTATAGTACGCCAGTCAATCTTCCTGAATGCTATGTTCAGTGTATTGCGATTGATAGCATGGCAAACACGGCTTCCTAAGGATAAAGGATATAGCCTATTGTGGTCTCCCAATATATACTCGACGGTACGTGGGAGCACAAATCTGTATTGGCACTTGTCGTCTCAAAAAGGAGGAATCACCCAACCTACAATGAAAGTGATAGTTACCAGGCTTTACGATGCCGGAATACATCTCTAACCTAGACTTCTAAATGTTGTGTGTTAGGTTCCAAAGCGTTTTTATGTTCATTGAATTTATTTTACAATTGATATTTCTTAAGAAGTTTGCCTTTCAGGTTCATCGCGTGATGTAGATATATAATTCCTAAAATGCAATCTAAGATGATAAATAATCGTTTAATATTCTTTTTGCAATGAAATTCCTAGCTACTAAGGAAAGAGAAACGAGATTCTTTCAACATAGAGCAGAGAGCACACACTAGATGCACCATCCTAAATCAAAATCAACAAACAGTCTAAATGCAAATGCACATGCATGTAATTGTTTTCACTTTCTTAATGTGTGAATGACAAAAATGATGCTAAGTACAAATCTGAATCGTTTCAAGCGACAGTACTAACGATTTTATTTTCAAAAGGCGAAGGGAAGATAATGACAACACTTTGCGATTTTGAATTGAAAACTACTTTGGACACTTGAAAAACTATTAATTCAAATCAAATACAAGAGTAACAGTGTAATCGACCATCAAGAACAGTAGGATTCTTTTCTTTGACTGAAAACGACACTTGAGACACTTCCAAATCAAAAGATGACAGTTTGATTACGCTACTTCTTTGTAAAGGAGAACCGTAAATGGCGAACAATACATAAAAACATTTACAGTTCTTTGTACTATGGAGGTTGAATCATGCAAATGAAGGGAGTTTCCACAGTGGTATACTGATCACAGATAGCAAAACTCCTAAATAAAGTTGAAGAGAGTGAACAAAAAACCAAAATCTAGAAGCAGAAGAGGTCTTATCGGATCATCACACCTGTAACACAGGGAAAGAATGACGCATCTCACCTATTGCACATGGGAGGTGCGATGCATCCAGATTCGCAAGAGGAGAAGGTGCGATGGTCCAGGGATGAGACTTCAATTGGGTTCATGGTCACAATTTGCAGCTCAGTTCAGGGATTTAGGCCGATCCAATGATAGTCAGTAAATACAAATCACAAGGGCTGATCTAATGAGGCTACTTGAGCCACCACCAGGGCAATTAGGATGTTTGCAAATCAATTGTTCAGTTTATAAACAAAACCGGGAGATAGACTGAAGCAGCATTGATCTACTTTGCACTCGCATAGCAAATGCAGTTCGAAGGCTAGCTCGCTTGACTTCAGGCTCCGTCTGTAAGTTTATAAAGAAAACAAATATAGACAAGAAAACAAGCTATTTGCTCCCCAGCGGAGTCACCATTTTGTTATCAGGAAATCTAATGTCTACACAGAGCTGCTAGTCCCACTAAGACAGGTAGCTCTCTTAGAAACAAACAGATTAAAGTTACTTTTGTTTTCCTTTACGAGAAATAGATAGGAGAGGAGCAAAGAATACCAACCTCGATCTTTCGCTTGGTTCCTCGCTTGTTCCTTCTCTTCTCTGACATATCTTTTCCACTCTTTTCTTGATCACTCCGATTCAAAGAGTACCTGTAATATCAAAGAAGCATAATACCTTCAAAGTACAGAGAACTATAATCATAAATAATATAGGACCAGATATATATTGACAACACAAATGCACATATTATCAGACATACAAGAATGTGGAGGAAAACTTGAATAGCTTTATTGATGTAAAGATTAGAAGAGAGGATTACAACCCATTGATCTAACCCAATGTCATCCTCCCAGCATGAAATCCCTTCTTCACCTCATGAAAAGCTTAGATCACCCAACACTATGATGTTCCACCAGGAAACCAACAATACTTCCTTGCAAGATACAAAATTCCAACCTCTAGATCTCTGGGATGAGGGATCCATATATAGATGATTGTAGGGGGGTGAGTTAGATTCTAGGATTTTGATTAGTGTCTTCTCTTTGATATTTCTTGATTCCACTTGGAGATTGATGATCTCTTACTCATCCCTGGGTGAATTCAGAGAGGCAAGTGTCACAAGAGAAGTTTTTGGAAGATTCCATGATCATCCACCTTGCAAATTGTCTCTACCATTTATCTACTCTCCCCCATCGCACCCTACAGAAGGGATTTTCAGTATGCATCGCACTTTTTTCACTAAGCAGGTGAGATGCATCACACCGACTACACTGAGCAATCTGTATGGTCCAGTTTTGACCAGTTCTGACCATTTTTCTGTGGAGAACTTTTAGGAGATGATGTAATCAACTGACCTTGTTCCTTTAGGGTATGAAACAACGCTTTTAGGGACTCAAAATCCCTTGGTTTATGGAGATATGTGATTGGGTTTGTAGTGCCCAAATATGTCTATAACAATCACATTTCTGTGTTTGAAAGCTGATGAATTGATAAAGGACTGAGCATCATTTATATTTGAAAGGGAAATGGATTGGTTGGCTAGGGTTGAACCAACCCAACACCTTTATATTTCTGTGTTTCTTGTAATTTGTGTTTATATACTGACAAGTGTGATTTAATTTCTAGCACATGCATTCCTATATGAGTGAAAGTGGATCCACTGTGTGAAGTAGTTAAATTTCATTTTCCCGCACCTAATTTCATATTTGTTTTCCCACTTGGTCCAAGCAGGAGAGATAAACCTGCACCAATGCACATTAGTGTGCTATTCATTTTCTTGTAATTGATTTCGGATTGGTTTTCCTACCTAGTCCAAGCAAGAGAAATAAAACTACACCAGTGCACGTTGGTGTGCCATTCATTTTCCTGTACTTGATTTCGGATTGGTTTTCTTGCCTGGTCCAAGCAGGAGAAATAAACTTGCACCATTGCACGTTGGTGTGCTATTCATTTTCTATAGTTCTGTTTGATTGGTTTCCCCACCTGGTCCAAGTAGGAGAAATGAACCTGCACCAGTGCACATTGGTGTGATACAATAAGCCTTTCTAATTTACTTCTCACAATTTTCTTGCTCTCATTAACACTTTATGACAGGATAGATTATATGGATTGCTTCTTTATTTCTGTATTTTGTTAAATTCAAAAACATTCATTTTTATGTGTGAAATTTGATAACACTCACAGTAATTAACACTTATTTCAAGAATTAAACACTAAGTGCAAGAAGCTCTAATATGGTGCAAGAACTAGTTTCTTGCCACGAGATCTTAGTGCTATGAACCTGAAAAAGTTCAATCCTTTGCAATAAGTAAAATTCTTTTAGTAAAGACACCATTTGTACCCTCTACATAGATCTTTGTTCTTGTGGCAATACAAGTAGATTGCACTAGTGCAGGATAGATTAGTGCATGAAGGAAATCTCTACATAAGTATGTTTGAAGGGCCCATCTGATGAGACTACTAAAGTGTCTCTGCTAAAGTAAAGCACATGCTCAGTAGTTGATCAATAGTTAGCTAGAGTGATTGTCCCTTTATTTATAAATCTCTTTTGCAAATGCATTCTTCCTTGTTCCAGTCTTAGATTATTTTTATGGTTCAAGTTGTCTTTTTCTCTATTTAGTTTGATTATGCAATTTCCTTTAAATAAAGTAGGGATTGACATTATAAATATTCATACCATCTCTGGAATTGCCTGTGCTTTGTCTCTAAGTTTACGAATCCCCTGGGTTGACAGTTTAAGTGTTGAGGAGTTTCCTTAAGTGTAATTCCTACACCCAACAATTTTTACTATATTTTAAGTGTTTTAACACATTTTCCAAATACAAAGGGGAAACCATGACACATGGGCGGTTGCGATATGCAATAGCGATTGAGGGCAGACCCGATAGGAATATAGTGTGGATTTACAAATATTTGAAGTCATATGAACAATGTTTTGGTGGATTTTTCCATGTTTGAATGTATTTCTATGTGTAAATAGAGAATGGCTATTTCAGGGATTTCAAAGGCTAGATGGACTCTTTCATTGCAGAACAAGTGGCCACCTCCCCTGAAGACATTATGCCACAATTGCTAATGCTCAGAAGGGAATTCGAGTGGATAGAGGCCAGAAGCCAGAGAGCCCAAGAAGGGTAATAAAACAGACAACATTGATTGGCTTTAAAAGCCACAAAAGGCAGAGGACAGAGATGGGTAGTGCTAAGACAGATCGCAAACAGAGACAGAGAGTTAGTGACGAGAGTCTGTGTAATCAGAAATAGTTGGGGGATCTAAGTAAAGCTTTGTTGTTTTGTATTTGTTGTGTGAGACTCAAATTGAGCTCACTTTTGTAAAAACTCTACTTCTGAAGACATGATAGAGAGGTCACCATTGATGGTTGGACCAAGAGACGTAGCTCAGGAGTGTTGGGTCAACTCCTTATTAAACTTGTTGTGTTTATGGGTGTTTTTCTATTATGTTCTTTCACTGCTTCATTGTCTATGTATTTCACAATCTTATTGATCCATTGCACAAAGTAACATAGGAAAATCCATGAAAATGAGTCTGTAATACCTTAATAATTGTCTAAGATCTCATTTTCAGATCAGCTGTTCAAATTTTTGAACAACACCTTTTTCTCTTAGCATGTTTTGCTATTCGCACTTTTGAACAACTGTTGTTCCATCTTTGGAACAACATTTTTGCTTCTTGTGAAGTTTTTTGTTTTCTGAACAAAACCATTTTCCTTGCATTATTTTGTTGTTGAATAGCACCTCCTTCTTCTTGCAGGATTATTCCTAGCTCATCTTAGACCCATTTTTCTGATTCCCTTTCATGGCATCAAGTACAATACTTTTATGAGGACAAGAATTATGGATTTTATTGAAGCAGGTGAATACCCTTAACGTTATGATCTTAACAAGACAACTTCTTGATGATATATTTTTTTTTAAATGAAAGGGACACAATTATTTATATATTACTTTACTATATTGATTTTTGTTGTCTATGACACTGATTGATCATATTTACCATGCTAGTTCCACTCCTCCTGGTTATAATCTTCTATGTCTATTATAAATGAGATTATGGGTATATTTTTTTTCTATTGACATGTTCAACTTCTTCCACCATCCCTGCTCTTAAGGAGTACTGAGTCTCCCTCTATTTATCATAAAAATGTGTACTAACAACAAACTTTTTCCTATAGAGAGAGGATAGGGGGTCTGATTAAGAGCCATCCTACCATGTTCATAAGGATGTAGTGACGTGACATTCCCACTATGGACACCACACTAGGGTTATGATCCATCAGATGGCCAAAATATCCTTGGAATAGGAGGTCTCATCATGAGCTGGCCTGATCACTTTTGCTACTTCCCAGTGAATGGTAGTGTGTTCATCTAGTTACCATGCTATCAAACTGAACTCTTCTGTAGAGATAACAATGCAATTCTCCAACTATAAATTGAGGATCCTGGCTCATATGGGTTAAAAAGAAACTATGTCAAGGCTATGGACACCTGTTAGTAGCAGAAGCTTTGCTTATGGTATTGAAGTTCTATTTTCAACATCAATAATTATTATAATACCCTCTTCTTACTTTTCTTTTTGTCACAAATATTATTTCCCTAATTTCTCCCTACTTTGAACCTTTATGCATAAGTTAATTTTTTTAATCAATCATATCATTTTCAGATAGAATATCATCGGCAAAGCATCTTTTTCTTACATATTGTTGTCCTTTTTCCTTACTGAATAAGCTATCATCAACCAAAGCATCTTATCTCTTATCAATAATGATCATTATACACCTCTATTTCATTATACCCATACCTTTTATAGTCCTTTCATTAATATACATACTCTGTCTCATTTACTATCGTATCTTTTACCCTTGTACTTTTCCATCAGAACATCATTTCCCCATCCATTCGATCATAGGAGACCTCTCATTTTGAAGGAGGGAGGGGAACTCCATTACACTCATGCATGCATTGTAGTTGTTTTATTGGACTTCATAGGTTGATATGATATCCCATGATCACATGGCATGTGGAAAAATAATAATCGTTCAATTAATAATATTAAATTTCATAGAAATATCACTTAACATTGTAAAACTTAGTTGTTACAACTACTTGATGTTCTATCTCTCTGTTGCTATTTGTTGTTGTCTTTTCTCCACTGTACTAATCCTTTCCAATAATAGGAAGAACTCAAGCATTATGGGTGGAAAGATAGTGTGCCGAGAACCTTTAGTGTTGGAAGCCTCCAACAGAGCTAGGGAAATTCTGGTTCGCGTAGGGTGGATATCATGTTTCACAATATTTCAACCCCCTAGTGAGGAAATCGCTTTTGAGTTTCTATAGCATCTACAAAATGGGCAATCCTCGGTGAAAGGTAGAAGAATCATAGTATCAGACGCTATGATAGCCAAAGTTTTTAGGATGCTGGTAGGAGCAGTATGGTCCAAAAAGCACATAATGTTGTATGACGCGGTGGAGATTTTTAGAGATGCAAGACAAGAATTAGCCAAGAAAGGCAAGGGCATTCAACCATCCTCTTTGAGTGATCCATCGGGAAAATTGGCAAGAGTTTTCCAGAGGTACATTACCTGTGGTGGTTGATGAGATGTGGTAATGCCACACCAACTCAAACTCTTAGTTGTTCTATAGCAAAAAAATCACTGTTAATTTGCCATCACTTTTGAATTCATTATTGCATGAAATTGCCGATAGGATAAGATGGGATCAACATCTCGACACTGTAGTTAGTCACCATTGTTTGATCATTAGTCATAATATTTCTCAACAAAACTTAAGATGGAATGATCTCATAGCAGCCCTTGAGAGTGGTCAAGGCCTTTTAGCCCAAAGCTCTGCAACCTTGGAACTTAGCTAGCAGAACCCTATTCCAAAGAGAAAAAGGACTAATCCTTCAAAAAGTAGACCTCACAAGCTCAAATGGTCTGCAAGGTTGAACCCAGTCCAAAGGACACCTGAGGGTCCTCAATATGGCACTAAATGACCGGTCGAATCATCTAGTCAAGTTAATATACAGGAATCCAAACCAGAATCAGAGGAACCAGGAAATTCTAAGCTAGAGCTGGAGGAAGAACCTGAACAAGGGGAAGGATGTCATTCATAATCCAAACTTAGGGAAGAGGCCAATTCAAAACAAGAACCTGAGGAAGATGATAGACTGGACTCAAACTAAGAATGAGAAGAACATTTTGATGATGAACTAGAAAATGAAGTTGGGCCTCCTCAAACACCAACCATGAGCCCCAAAAATGATATTTTGCAGGATCTTGAGACAGGGATGGCCCAGGTACTGGAAAATCTGAATTCATACATGCAGCCTAGAGGATCACTTGATCCTAACCTAATGGAAGCCCAATCCCCAGGGGATTCTGGTCATACAGAAATTCTTCCTTCTCCAGAGGCTACAGACTAGGAAGAGGAAGTAGACACAAAATTTATTCATGAATCTGATAACCAGTCTGATGACATGGTTTTATTGGAGCACAAACATGATAAAAAAATAGGAATCTTTAGATACAGAAGGTATTGACAAGCTTGTTGTTGTAAAAGATGCTCCTCGGAAGAGGCGAGTAGCCTAAGCAAAACTAAAGAAGCTAAGAAGAAAATACCAAAAGCTTCAAAGGATAGTTAAAAGGCTACGTCAGAAGTTAAAAGAAATTGCAAATGACAAAGCCCGGAGCACTATTCCTGAGGTAGTCATTGTGGTTACACAAACAGAAATATGTAGGGTAGGGTAGTAGAAACCCAAACCAAACTCATTCCTACTCAAACAATAGCCACCCAGGCAAATTTGCATGCAGACTTAGTAGATGCAGCCGTTTAGATGGAGGGTTGGTCCTCCCATAATAAGAAAGTGTAGACTGAGGATATATCCTCTCATAGCATAGGCACTCAGATAGAAGAGTAAGCCAAGGATATCCTGTCAAGCAATGACCCTATTCTTCTAAAGTTACAGGAGGAGCTGACACAAGCCTAGCTTGCTTAAGAACGACATGAACAAGAGACAGTTCCCCTACAAAAATATCAGGAGTTGTAGAAGCAGTTTATGGAATTAACCATAACTGAGAATAGGACTTTTGATAGATTTAGACAGGAGGAAGAAAAGCTGAAGAAGGTGAAGACAAATTTGGACAGAGTCATGAGTCAGATAGACACCATTTGCTCACTATATTCGGATGTCTTGACATGTACATCTCTTGTCACAAATTATGCCCTGTTCTTATTAGAATGGTATTTATTGTTAAATATTAAATCTACAAGAGCTAGTAAGCTAATCGAATTAAAGACAACTGAAGAATTTATAAGTTTTTGTAAGGAAGATGGGGCAAAATTCCAACAACTTCTTTGCGAATTTTATCTGCATAATTTCGTATTAGAAGAAGAAGTGGATAAGAATCCTAGCCCTTTTGTTGGGGACATTCTGTTCCAGGATTTTATCTCTTTTGCAGTTAATCAACTTAACTAGTTTAAGGCTTGTAATCCATTCCAAAGACAAGAACATGAGCTGGATCTCTGGGTAAGGAGTGAGCCTACTCACCCTTTGAAATTTTTTGCTAAACATAAAAGGTCGATGACACAAGAGGGAATGATTAAAATTTTAGGGCCCATACATAAGGAAATTATGTAGAAAGGAGCAACATATTTCCTCTCCATTTAGGATAGATCCCTGATTGCGTCCAAAATGAGATGGACGATGTCAAATAACAATGTTAAGGAAAGAGAACCATTTAATTATGGGAATATCAAAGCTGCTGCGAGCTCGTTGATCACATACAACAATATTATCTTGAGGGAAGGGCCTTATTGGTTGGGATTTCAATTTAGGAGTCCCATTATTTGGTATCCTCCTGAAGGGTATCAGTCTAACTATAAGTTGCCTGAAGTACACAAAAAGGTAGCCTTTGCAATTCTGGCATAACATCATGGTTTTAGGCCTGATAAAGAAACTTTCTTTCTATCTTACTCCATGACTACATTACATAGGAACTATTCATTTTTCATGAGAACATGAGACAAGGTAAGCAGGGAAGTATGTTGAGTCGTGCAATAGGTATGTATTTACTCTTGATTAAACTGTCTTTTTCCTATTTCCTTATCCATTTTGTGCCATGATATAATAACATATTGATAGGATTTTGATAAGGGGTGAATGAAACTGCTCTTGATACAATTTGACTGTCCAAACTAGCTCTCGTTGCTTTTTATGTAGAAAAACAGCAGATGGAACAACTCTTGTTCCAAAGTCGAAACAACAAAAGCTAATCAAGGGAAATGAGGTGTGTCGTGTGTGGTCGAACCAAGGAACAAATCAAGAGGATCAGCGCAAGATGAAATAATTGTCTGAAGATAGCATTTAGTTGCGAATCCCTCAGGATATCCTGATGCTAGGAGATCACATTTATCTTTTTCCTTTTGATTATAAAGGGGAAAAATGAAGGAAGAAAGGGATCTCTCGCCTTTTACTTCAATTTTAATTTTGATTTATAGAAGTGAGATTCTAAAGAATGAGATCGTATTGTAATGACAAGTGAATTTGATGATTAATATGTAACTTGCATTGTTTTTCATTCAGATATTCTAAAGTAGCTAAGTAGTATTCGTTGGTGGCTAGGGCCTGGTCTTTGGTGGATCTTACTGTTGTTCCTTGTTCTATACTTTTATGTTTCCTGCAAGTTTATTATGCTTTACATCTTTGATGTTGATTTACTTTCGTTAATTCATATTTTGGTTATTCATTCATTAATGCGCAATTCTAATTGGTTTTATTTATTCATGTCATGGATTGAATTAGTTATTAGTTAAAGAATCATTTCTAGTTAATTAAAGGATACAATGTTATTGATTAGATCAAATGCTTTCCTCCTATCCAGTATTTTAAGTCCAACTGAAAGAGCTCAGTTAATGCTACGGTGCTCTCGGTTAATTATCTTTTGAATTGGTTGATTAAGATTGAATTATGGTTTTGTTTGAGATTGAGTCATGATGCTTTAGATTTATGATTGCATCCGTTTACTCTTGTATTGAATTTAATAACTTATTTTAAAGCATTATTCTTTGCATTTATAGCTTGCACATATTGTGTACACTCTTGGAAAAAAAGGACTTACCCAGGTTGATAATTAATGCGAGGTAATTAGGAGTTTTAAAAGACACCTTTTAGAACCCAACATCTGAAAATTCAGATTCATGCTAAAAATGTCCCGCCATCACAATTTTTTTTGAAAAAAGAGCTGATTTTAAATTAATGATATCTCCCTCACCCGAGCTCTAATTCAACTGATTTGTTTTTCGATTTTGGTTATTTTTCAGAAAGTATGCACAGAATATGCAAACAATGCTTGGAGATCTGACATCCATGAATTGTTGTTAAAAAAATTTCTGCAACACGTTGATTTTAAACCAATGATATCTCTCTCCTTCAAACTCTGATTCAGCTTATTTGTTTTTTGAATTTCGGTATTTATTTGCAAATAATTTAGATATGTAATTTGTTCTTGTAATTTTTCAACAAATGTTTTAGATATGATCTGCAAACTCACCGCCCAAACAATTCCTCAAAATATGAAAAAACAATTATCCTCGCTTTGCCAAGAAAGAGATCTAATGCCACTTGTAATATATCTAGGTAGTGAATATGTAACAATGGAAAATATTCCCTAGAAATAACATTATAGATGATATAACTTCAAATATTTATTAATATCAAAACCATCAAGGTAGGGTAACACCACACAACTACTCCTTAAGGAAGGAGATCACTCTACAAGGTACTGTTTGTCAATACAGAATATTCCTCGACATCTCTCAATGGGTAGTCTCTAGCCTCTATATAGGATTCATACATACAATACCATGGGTATTTACCACAGGTCTGTAAATACCATACATCCAATACCATGGGTTTATCACATTATTTCCTAACTACTTATGGTCCCTTGGATAATGTGGGTTAACCACTTTATTTTTTAATTATGGCTCATTTGTTTATCATCCTTACATTATTCTCTTAGGTAACTCCCTCTGTACCCCATATTATCCCCTATATTTTTATTGATATTATTAAGAATTATTGGGCATATTTTCAATTATAATACATTTGCACGTGAGATCTAGTACAATGGGATAATCACTAACAATTGTATATCATTTTATTTTTGTAATGCATAATGACTTACTCCCTTTATACACCAATAATGGACGCAAGCTATGACAATTCAAGTCTCGATAGCCTGTCCCTTCACTGCCAAGGTATTTAATCATATATTGTTTGTTGGCCAAAAGATATACTAGGATTATTTGAATTTATTGTGTTGCTCCCTATCTTTATATTTAATTATCAATAATTGTGTGGATAGACATGTCTATTTTGAAATAAAGCTTTCATAATTTAAATTTAATTATCAATAATTATTAGGTGGATGGTGGGGATTTATCCTCAAAAGAATATTCTAGAATAATCATAGTAGTTTTCACAAATCAAAAGTTGAAATTTCTGTCCAAAGTAGTTATGCTCTTTTTGTCATTTTTGATTAGAATGTTAATTTAAAAAATATCATATTAAAAAGTGTCATATGAAGTAAGTTATCATGTTTTGGGTATCTGGTATTAAGAAGTCATGATATTGTAACAAAACCTATTTACATATTAAGAATATCCATGATAAAGTGGGGATAAATCTACATGGTTAAGAATCTTGTTTCATTTTTTTTATGTATATATATCTTTAAACTTATATATTATTTTTTATATAATAATATAGTTATAATTTAGTTAATTATACGGATATACATGTGTATTTTAGAATAAGACTTCCAAAATTTTAATTTAACCAGCATAGGCTCATTTATCTTCGTCTCTACCAAGCTTAGAGAGAAATCAAATATCTCAATATGCAAATCCCTTTTTGAGTGAAAAACTTGAGAAAATGTTTTCACCTCTAGGGATTTGTATTTCTCTAAGCTAATAGATGTGAAGTCAGGTGAATCAATGCTAGTTTTTTAGCAACACACTAATAAAATATTTAAAATTTAAAA
>APFE030094396.1:28202-41921 GCA_000404065.3 Pinus taeda
CCAGATGATGAAAGCGAGGATGACAATCCTTCCCCACCTTCTTAGGATCCTCCTTCAGCTCCTCCACTTCCAAAATGGGTTCGTGCTACTCGGGATGCAGCAAGTGATCTTGCCGGTGATCCTACAGATCAGTGACGTACACGTTCTCAGTTCGATAGAGCCTCTTTTTTACTGGCTCAAGCCTCAGCAAATTTACAGGGTAAGTTCCTCAGATAGAACACCAAAGGACACCGCTCAAAAACAGATCACAGATCAATACACCAGTATTTTTGATGTGGCTAAAACCATCAAAGAGGAAAACATTCCAAGGCTTGAGCCAACGCGGCCACTTCAGGAAATTTATTAATAAAAGAATGAAATTTTACATAAGCTTCTCTCATGAACAGTTAACCTACAAATGACCCTCCATGCTCTTTAAATAGAGATCATGGACCAATCGGGTGCTAAGCCATAGATCAAGTGTTGGTAATACCGAGGAGAGAATGAACCGTCGGATCACTACATATCGTGACCGTCAGATTGTAAGTTACAAAAGTACATAGTAAAGAAACACACTTTACCTAACTCTATACTAGACCAAGTTATACTTAACTATTTACTATGTGTTGGAATATCCTAACATTTTGATCTTCCTACCAGCATGCTATTTTTTAGATCGATCCTTCTGTGATCATGTCAGTAAACTGATTTTCACAATCACAGGAAAATATTTTTGTTTGTTTGTTTTATTTTTATTTCTTTTCATTTTTTTATTAATTTATTTTTTCTTTATTTTTAGAAATAAAGAATTAGATCTGTAATAGGTTGGCATAGTGACCTACCATCTCCATCTCAGATTAGTATTGCACATGCTGAATGAAATATTCCTTTCTCAGGGGTTGAAAATATACCTTGAGTCTATACTCATTCACAAGGAATACTGTATTTTTCCCATCAATAATTTTGATCTCTACAACCCCATTCTCAAAAATCATGACTACTTCATAAGGTCCCATCCAGTGTGTATGGAATTTTCCTTTGAAATGTTTAAATCTAGAGTCATAAAGAAGTACCCAATCACTTGGTTGGAACTTCTTCTTCTTCATAGACTTCTCATGCCACTTTTTTCATTGTTGTTGTACTAAAATATTATGTTTAAAAACATCTCTTTGAAAATCATCTAACTCATTTAACTATAATAGACGTTGTTGTTGAGCTTCTAAGAGATCTAATCCCAATTGAACCACTATTCGATTTTTTTTTATCTGGGACTCTATCGGCAAAAGAGCTTGTTTCTAGTATACTAGCTCATATGTTGTATTTCATGTGTTGTTCTGCCAAGTGGCTTGATAAGCCCATAAGGATTGAAGTAACGGCTAGCCCAATCCTTGTTATGTAGATTTACTATTTTGATGAGGATGGATTCAATCACCTTATTGGTAGACTCCACCTGGCCGTTTTCTTGCAGGTGATATAGAGTGGACTTCCTATGCAAAATTTTATATTGATCCATGATTTATTGTACCAAATTAGAAATAAACGGTAGCCCATTTTTAGTAACAATCTCTCTAGGAACACCAATCTAGTAAAAATTTCACTAAACAAAAATTCAACAACAACTTTTTTTGTAGCAAAAGTAACAACTTTAGCCTCTATCCATTTTGTAACAAAATCAGTGCAAACCAATATATGCTTTTTATGCATAGATGTTGGATTTATTGGTCCTATGAAGTCGTTAGCCCATTTTTCAAAGGGCTCAATTATAATTTGATGAAATAAAGGCATTTTGTTGGCTTGAATAGGTTGAACCATTTTCTAACATCTATTGCATTGCTTGACATATTGTTTGGCATCCTTAAACAAATAAGGCCAAAAGTATCTAGCACGTAAGATTTTATATGTAGTTCTCTTATCAGTAAAGTGACCACCACAAGGTTCATCATGGGAAGGTTTTAGTATATGAAACACTTCTTCCTCTCTTACACATCTACGAATGATAAGATCTGGTCTATTGTCAAAGAGGCCTCCCTGCATCCAATAATATGTAGCCCTTTTTAATATGATATTATGCTTTTCACAAGTGGATAAGTGAGGTGGTGTTTTTCCAATGACTAAATAGTTGGCTATGTCAGCAAACCATGGAGACTTTGTTGACACAACAAAAATATGTTCATCAAAGAAATCATCGTCAACGAGAATTAGTTCACCAGGATTATTCAATCTAGAAAGATAGTCAACTACAACATTAGATTTTCCTGATCTATCAACAATAACCACCTAGTCATGCTACCACTAGTCAATGGTTTATTCATTAAACATGTTATCACAGAATGATCAATATACACAAAGAATTCATATCTTGTGATGTAGTGTCTGAGTTTATTGATAGAAAAAATTACGGCTAAAAACTCTTTCTCGGTCACTATATAGTTCAATTCAACGGGTGACAATTTTTTACTAATGAATTAAATAGCATAGGATTGTGTGTTCTCTTCCTATCCGAAAGTTGTGCCAATGGCAGTATCTGAGGCATCAGAGGAAATTTCGAATGGAAGGGACCAGTTGGGACCTCTCAAAATTGGTATCTGCACTAATTTTTTGTTTAATGTCTCAAAAGACTGTTGGCAAGCTATGGATTATAAAAACTCACTATCCTTAGCCAATAATCGAAAAAGGGGGGTAGCTATCCTAAAAAAATTCTCAATGAACCTTCTATAATAGCCCGCATGTCCGAGGAACCCTCTTACTTCCCTTTGTGTTTTGGGTGTAGGAAGACACAAAATAACTTCTATTTTGGCTGGGTCTACCTAGATACCTTTGTCAGAAACCAAATGTCCAAGGACTACTCCTGATTTACACATTAATCTACACTTTGTATCACTCAAAGCAAGGTGAGCCTCTTGGCAACATAAAAGAAAATTTTCTATGTTTTTGAGAGCTTCTTGGAATGAGTTACCAAATAATTAAAAATCATCCATATAGATCTCAACATACTCGAGATTAGCAAAAATTGCCAGCAAAACCCTTTGAAGGTGGCTAGTGCATTACATAGTCTGAAGGGAAGCACTTGGTAAGAAAATGTACCCCATGGACATGTAAAGGTGGTCTTATCTTGATATGTGGGTGCGATTTGAATTTGGTTGTACCAACTGAAGCCATCTAAAAATGAAAAGTACTTTTTACTAGCAAGGTTATATAACACCTGATTGATAAAAGGAAGGGAAAAGTAATCCTTGACAGTGGATTTATTAAGTTCTCGATAATCAATGAAAATGCATCATCTCCCAACCTTTTTTGGGACTATTACCAACAGGGAGACCCACTAGCTATCAAATATAGGATATTTAAAATTAGCATCCAAGTTTTTTTGTAATTATTCTTTCACAATATCTATTAGCGCAAGGTTCATGCGCCTTTAGGTTTGATGAACAGGCTGGGCTCCCTCCTGAATAGAAATATGGTGAGTGCAAATTTCAGGAGATATGCATATCATGTCCTCGTAACTCCACACAAAGGCATCAAGGTGATCACACAAAAAATCAACAAGCCACTCTCATTGAGATGAGTTTAGGTCTAAACTGATATGTAAGGATTTTCCTAGACTAATTTCAACAAGAGGGGTCTTAGGATCAATATTGTAGGAAGATGCTACTAATACCGGTGATGAGGTGGGTTGAGAATCCAAATTTCCTTGAAAATATGGGCTAAATATTTGATTAAACATGTAAAAAATAGGCATTGTGTCCATGTTATTAAAGAAATCTCCTAATTCGCTCTCTTGGGTAGACTCGATATGATGGTGGATCAAAGAAATAGGTTGAGATTCCTCATCACTGCAATCGTAATCTAACCACAAAGTGTCCTTGAGCTCCTGAATAGATCTAGCATGCGGGAATAAGGTGACATTTTTCCTAGAGTCTCCATGTAAAATATACATATCACCAGAGCAATATCCAATGTAGGCATCAGTTGTCGCAAGCCATGGTTGTCCCAGAACCAAGGGATGTCCACCCATATGACTTTTTGGCTGAACCAAAATAAATTCCACGAGGTATTCCCAAGAATCTATGGAGATGACCACATCATACAACACACCTTCTGGCTTGATTTTTGACATGTTTGCAAGTTCAAGCACAATAGGGGTAGGACAAATATGGACCAACCCAAGCTGATCCATGGTTTGCCTAGTCATGACATTGATGACTGCAGCCAGGTCTATTAACACATTTGGGACAAGGATATTTCCTATCTAGATAGAAATAATAAGGCTTCCAGGATCGATATAATTTACCATTTGTGTACATCCTGCCATTAACTCGACTACTCAGCCAACAAATTGAATGCTCTCAGGTTCTATTCTCTTCTTCCCTCGATTTTTGAGACAAAGTTCCCTAATGATTTTCATGCAGATGGGGATCTCTCTAATAGCCTAAAGAAAAGGGACCTTTATGAAAATATTCCTTAGCTCAGAAGCCAAACTAGACTTGGGGTCACTCTTCTCCATAACTAGCGTCGTTGGACAGGGAGGTCGATTTGAAGAAGATGGTAACTATGATGGTGTGGGAATGGGCTGAATGGTGTCATTGTTTTTCGAATGACCAGGAGTTTCCTCCTCAATGATCACTGTGGGTCGTTTTTGTTTTTCTGGTTTGACTACCCTTCCCGGTCTCAATTGAAGCTCATGTATTCCAACCAACAAGGTTTGGTAAATAGGAGAAGGGGGTGGTTCAACATAATGAATCGATTGTACTGCGTTATTATTAGGATTTGGTATTGTTTGAGTAGGTAGTTGGGGTGGTCGAAAAGGTTTTGGTAAAGGTAATGGTGCATCGATTGACTTTGTTTAGGTAGGGGAGGAAAGGATGGTTGTGACATATGGTGATGTGCATATGTAGGAGGATATGATGATATCTGTGCAGGATAGAACTAATGTGAATGGTTTGACCCTCTCCATCCTTGTTGCTATGATTGAGGGGGTTGCCCACAATGATAATGGTTCGCATGCCGCTAAGGTTGAGAGTGATGAGTGTTATAATAGGAATATGGATGTGCATTATGAACAAAGAAATGTGGTGAAGATTCAGGAACCATAACTACACTTACCTGAGGCCAATTTCTTCATTCTCCCATAGCATGTAATGGTCTAGATTCAGAATGGTCTCCTTCAAATACAAATTTTAATCCCGGTATGGAGGGGTATTTCTTGGTGGCATGGTTTTCCATGAATCACACATTTTAGATCAAAAATACATTCTCTTAAAAGATGTTTTTTCCTACATTTAAGACAAAAAATAGACAAAGACTCTTGTTCATCTATCAATTTTTGCTGAATTTTTAAAGATTCTATTTTCTTGCTAACATTACTAATTATTTCAATTTTCATATTGTCCATATTATTCTCCAAACCAATAATCATAGCATCTGTAGATCAAAGTTTGGTAGTTCTATTTCGATTTCATCTACTAGATCTAGGTTGATTCCTTGAAACTTTCCTACACAAGTCACAAATTTGATCAAAAGTTTTCTGAGCAATATCCCCTTGTCCTAATAAATTCAAATTATGCCTAAAATCTTACGTAAGCCCATGTAAGAACAAGGTCCTGATAGTACTTACGTCAAATTTATGTTTTTACCTCTAGAGGATGTATAAAAATCTCTCTAAGTAATCCTCTAAGGTCTCATTGTCACCTTGCACAATGGTAAAGATCTTGTCCTTAATTTCTCTAGTTTTGCAATATTCCTAATATTTAGTCAAAAACACCCTCTTCCTTTGGTCCCAAGAAGTTATAGTTCTTCCTCCGAGTCCCATGAACCAACGCAAGGTTAAGTTCTTGAGAGTTTCAAGGAATAACCTTAATTTTTGAGCATCTGAAGAGTAATCATAGCTTCTACATATGATATCAAACTCAAAACAAAAAGAATATGGATCTTCATGCACCTTACCATAGAAATGAGGGAGAGCCAATGGTTGAATGTTCTTCATTTGGATAATTGTTTCAGGATCTACCATTGGAAATCCAAAGGTGGATTGTTCCTCAATTACCTGATTCTCACTAGTCCCCTTAGCATGACCCTCGTGCTCTACCATTTTTGTTCCCCTGATAAAAACAATCCTGCTAAAGTGAGAAGCTTGAATATGGCTCAAATTGGTCTTTGGAGAACCACTATTTTCCTTCTTCCCCTTCATGGGTTGTGTCACACCCGAACTGTTGTTTCCAAAATCCAAGTGGACAGTTACCGCATGATGCGTTTGTGTCTATTTGGACTTTCTACCTACAAAAGAAGGTCCAATATGAGAAAAAGTTTCAAATTTATCAGTGTTCCCTTGGCCCTTATTGGGCTTTGGACCTTTACGCCTTTTAGGCATTCATCTTACAATAAAATCCAAAAAATGACAAAATTTTAGATTTACAAAAAAAGAATCTTAAATCAAAAGTTGTAAATGAATAAATAAATCAGCACTATGAAATCCTTCAACAATAGAAGAATACTACAGAAAAATAAAAGCAGAATTACCCCTACTAGAGAGGAAAGAAAATAAGAAAGTTCTTACAATTCTTTAGAAATGCCTCCCCGACAACAACGCAAAAATGTTGGGTGCAAGAATTATAGTTAAGTAGACTCCTTTCAACACTTAATTTGTCAACCCAGGGTTTCGTATGCTTTGAGATATAGCACATGAAATGCCAAAAAATGATATGAACCTTCTGTAATTGTATTCCTACTTCTTTGATTACGAATTGTAGAATAGAAAAGAAAGATCACACAACATTGAATACCAAGAAAACTTTGGTGTTGAATGAAAAGAATGTGCTTTGTAGAAATTCAAATAAAGGAAACTCTCAATTCATCATGAACAATTTGAATCAATAAAATAACTATTTGAGATTATTTTTAGTATGGTTGTAAGACAAATTAATGATCCAACTAATCATGATGTCTATTGTCATCAAGATTTTCCTTCATGTACCAAGTTGTCGCTCATGTACCGCAACAAGGTTCCTGTACTGGAACATTGTTCCTATACTAGAGTAAAGCTTCTATACTAGAAGTATGTATATTGGGCCCTTACTGAAGATATTGACTGCATATAATAGCTCTGAGCCTTTGTACTAGAAAACTTTGTTCCTCTACTTGGAATGTTGATTGTTCTACTAGAACCGAGGTTTCTGTACTCAGAATGTAAATTCTTGTACTAGAACCGAGGTTCCTGTACTAGGAGACTAGAGTTCCTGTACGTGGTTTCCAAATTAGTTGCAAGAAATAAAAGTATGTTAACTAAGAAAAAAATGCAAGGTGAAAACATAATTGTAAAGTGAACCTCTATAAGAAAAATGAATCATTAACTAACCACATGCTCATAAATGAAAGGTTCTTTCACAACCAAAGGGAATTTCTATTGAAGTAAGAAACCGCTTTAATTGGAAACTACTTTGACCCAAACATCAGCAAGCTCTTTCCTGAGATGACTGTTCATTAATTAAATTAGATCTGCACACTTGTACAAATAATCATTTTAACTCAGGGAATTGTTCTGATAAATTCAGTATTAAGTCCAACAACGAGTGTAGGTGCAAATCGAAATAATGCAATAGTGTTTTAGTGAAATATTATTCACATTAATCAAACCTAAATCTGAACTTGAATATTAGAGTGTGCTTCACTAAAAATCCAAATACTATTTGCAAAACAATAATAGACCTGCAAAAATAAGAATCATTGGCTGCAATGAATAAAGGAAACTTTCAACTTGCTGAAATGAAAACACACTGGTGGAGGAAGCTAGATGTACGTTTTCTTTGTAAATAAAAAGGCATGATACATTTACAAGGAAGAATAGAAAGAAATAAAAGTAAATGAAAATGAACCACGCACACGCTTGGATCTAGATCACACAGCTTGCAAGAAATTAAATTTCATCAATTATAAAATAATCCAACATGATCTACTACAATAACCTTTAATAAAAATAAATCTAACACACCTTTAATGAATGGAGAACAAACTGGGTTGGCTGGGTCCTAGCCAACTAGCTTGTTTCCCTGTAACGAAATGGAAAACTTCAAGCACTAAAATGGAGCATCAAAACGATATTGAGACAAAGAACTTCACAACTAACATGTTCCTTTGTATTCATTTTGAAAAAGAGAAAATACACATCGTGGAGCCCCGATCTAGCCCAAAAATGGAAATACTCAGAAGTTACAAATGATAGAAAAAGTTTAATACAACATCGCTCTCTAACGTCTACAGAGAAACCCTATTAAATACATAATTCAGCTCTTCGCCAAAACAAAAATATAACAACGTGATATATTAAGCCTTTCGATAGTTCACAAAATGTCTAAGAAGGGGTTTTCTAGCCAAAGTCTAGCCTTCATATCCTACCTTCCTAAGCATTGGGCCTAACAAGGAAACTGATCTCTTAGCAAGAAATATATGCGATCTACTGTGTTGTCCCATCCATAAGCAGTGAATCAAACAAAAATTGACAGCTTCCTCAAAAGTGCAGGAATGTTAACCAGTAAAAGCACGATTCCTACACCAACTCAATCTTTCACGTAGATTAATACTTTCATTCCATCGAATTACTTAAGAAAGGAATATATTAGTTGTAATGAAAGTTTAAGATATAAAACCTGTAAATTTAAAGATTACGTACATATATAACCTTTGAATATGAAAAACATAAGACGAGTGCTAGAATGTGTGCAATTGGGAAAAAGTACAGGAATAAATAGGCCTTTAGGGTTAAAACATGGTTAAGGTGGTGTGTTTGGGATAGGATAGAGACCAAAAAGTAAGACAATTGAAGCCACCAACAAAGTGCTTTTAATTTTAACCCTCTTAGTATTGGACATGTGGCAAACTACTACATCCCAAGGTGTTTTGGAAATCGACCAACACCCAATTTAATTATGAAGCTTAGGAAAATTAGCTCCTGTGTTAGTAATATTCATTTTCTTCTTAACTCTAGTGAAGAC
Organism: Pinus taeda; assembly: GCA_000404065.3. Taxonomy (NCBI): domain Eukaryota; kingdom Viridiplantae; phylum Streptophyta; class Pinopsida; order Pinales; family Pinaceae; genus Pinus; species Pinus taeda. The sequence goes on from APFE030094396.1 coordinate 37,166, forward strand.
AAAAATATATTGTTGGTTTCCTAGATTGTGGTTGATCACTTCCTTATAATATCTTAGTTCGCTTTTTCCTCCAACTCTTTATCACCACACAATTTCTCCTTAAATTTGGAAGTAATAATATTTTTAATATTATCCTTGTTTTGCAATATGACCTTCTGCTTTACTCTCCAATGATCTATCCAAGACTGAACATCGTTATTCCATCTTTTCTTGAGTCAAACATCGAAGTTTTGGCTAGAATTAGAATATATTTTAGGAAACCACTTGACTTCCATATTGTATAACCTCTTATACATAACATGCATGGGCATAGTCATGCTTTTAATTCGGGAAAGGATTTATTCAATCAAGAGGATAGGGTAGGGAGTATTACATTTATTCTTTAGGTTGCAGGTTATAAACTACTTTTGAATATATTTAACTTCCCTCCACCACTCTTTCAACCCCAAACCTCACCTCCATATGAAATAATAGGAGTGATAATAGTCTCAAAGAGGATTTTTTTCATTATGCAATATCTAAAGATTTGTCGTCTTGTGATTTTTTTTAATCACGTAGTAATTTTTCCACCCTCCATTTATCCTTTTCTCAATGCTATAATTCTAATTAAGCATATGATGGATGCTAATTCCCAGATATTTGTATGGAGGAATTTCGTAGTAGTTTTTATCATGAATGAATGCATCATAGGTGATATTTTTGGATTTAATTATCATGACTTGTTTTTTTTTATGTTAAGAGTGGGACCAATTTGGACCAAAAATCCTAAGGGTTCTGAGTTGTTTGCCAAGATCATAATAGCTCCTTGCCAAAAAATATAACCATAAACGATAATATTTATGACTATATCAGTGAGTATAGGTTAAACACAACCTACATATTCCAAAATCTCTTGTAACTCATCAATGTCTATTGCAAAAATAGTGGGAATGAGGGACACCCTGGGTTGATTCCTATATCGTTTTGAAGATTAAAATGTTTATATCCTTACAAAAATATTTTAAATAAGATTTCCTAAATAATGAGTAACTAATTATGCATTATAATTTTAATCAAGTATTATAACTTAAACTTTTCCATAAGTTTTAAATTTATTTAATGAATTACTTAAATTTTATAAATTTTATTTTAAATTTGAAAAATACATGTTTATTCTATATTTCAATAACTTTAATTATTAGTTCAAAATTATATAGTATTTATTTTCTCTAAGAGGTTTAGAGAGAGTGACCAGGTTATGTTGTTAAAGCACTCCTAGATGTTAACTCACTTATTTGATTCTTAAACATAACCATAATGTAACCTCTAAACCTATATATATATATATATATTAGAAATGATATGTGCATTTATTTGTATTAGAAGGGAAAAAAAAATAAGTCTTTAATATGTACTGATGATGATGATGGTTAACATCCACTAAGACCAAACATTGATATATCGGACCTAAAGAAGCAAATTATTTATTTTGATTTAGGATTTTATTCCTATGCTCAAAAAGCTTGGAGAGAAGCCTCTCGAGCTCACTATAATTTTGACATTGTAAAAGGCTAGGAAGGTCAATATTGCAACAAAGATTGTGAAACTGAGATCTAATGTGGTTGTATGCAGACTGCTCTAAGAGGAAGTGGTTTTCATCCTCGATGTTCCTATGCTCACATATATGGCAGCTCCTTTCCATCCATGGCGTTTTAGGAACTTCCCAACGACCTGTTTCACTATGGAGTTCATGATAATTCGTTCTAATCTTTGCTATATTAATTTTCTTCTTTGAGCTAGTTAAAATAGAGAGATACTTTTGATCTTCTAGGGTGGGGTTGATGACCTTCTTATAATAAATTAATTTTCTTTTAGCCGCTAAATCTTTCTCACAACGCTTTTTTTCTTTGAACTTAGAAGTAACAATATCTTTAATGTTATTTATGTTTTTCAATGCATCATTCTTGTTGATCTCCCAATAGTTTCACCAGGCCCTTATGTCTTTATGCCACCCCTGATTAAGCCTTAGGTGGTTTTGGCTAGAATTTAAAACTAGCTTAGGAAGTCTATGATCGTCTATGTTATTGAGTCTGTGCTTGTACATCATAAACCTAATCATAGCTAGGCTCTCAATAGGGGAAAGACTTGCTTTTATAAGGAGAATAGGATAGGGTGTATTACTTTTAATTTTTAGGTTATAAGTTATAAAACGCTTCTGGATTTGCTCAATCTTTCTCCATGATTCTTTGGATATGCTGCAACCCCAAACCTCACAGCCATATAAGATAACAGGAGTGACTAAAGTTTCAAAGAGGAACTTCTTTTTATCCCACCTTACGAGGTTTGTTGTTTTACAATTATTTTCAAGACCAAAATAAGCTTTCCACCCCCCATTAATCCTTTTCTCAATGTTATGGTTCTAGTTGAGCTTGTGATGAATATCAATTCCTAGGTACTTGTCAGACACTTCCTCCAAGTTATTATTGTCATACATAAAATTAGTGTAAGTGTCCTTCTTGGATTTGATAATCATAACTTTTGTTTTGTCAGTGTTAATAGTCATACCCATGGTAGAGCAGAAATCCTTAAGAAGCCTAAGTTGCTTATCAAGATCAAATGGGCACCTTGCCAAAAGAACAATATCATCAGCATAGAGAAGAAGGATGAAGACTATCCCAGCTAAGATCATGCCATCACATCCTGCTTCCTCTAAATAGCCTTCGAGCTTATCAATGTAAATGCCAAATAGGGTAGGAGAGAGGGGGCAACCTTGTTTAACTCCGATGTTGCACTTAATATCTTTCGACCACCCCTCATTGCTCTTTAGCTTGGCAATTACATTCTCGTATAACCTTATAGCAGCAGCTCTCAACTCGAGAGGAACGTTTAGCTCTTCTAATCTATTCCAAAGGTTGTATCTAGAAACCGTATCGAAAGCCTTTCTAAAGTCCACAAAGAAACAAAATAAAGTGGATTTATCATTACGACATTCCTCTGCAATGATCCTAAGCGTAACAAGGTGGTCTATTGTTGAGTGATGCCCTCTAAAACCTGCTTGGCCTTTAGCCCGCTTACCTTCACTTTCAAGCCATATGCTTAACTTGTTTTCCAAAATACTACCATATAACTTGGCTGAGAGAGCGCTGATCATAATTTTCCGATAATTAGAGGGGTTATTTGTAACCCCACTTTTAAAAGTAGGGATAATGAGGCTCTCAGTCCAAGGTTTAGGGAACCCTTGCTTGACTGCTTGATTGAAAAGCTTGTGGATGTGGGGGATGAGGACAGGACCTCCAATTTTAAGATTTCTGCCTGGTAACCTTAAATGTCCTTAGCTTTCCCATTAGCGAGGCAATTAACCCCAAACTTAATGTCTTCTAAAGAGAAAACCTCTTTCATTGTGAGCAGGGTTTCCAAATTATCCATGACAGTAGGAGATTCATAAAGCTTTTTAAGATAGGAATTCCAATCGTGAAGAGCAATTTTATTATTATCTTTAGTCTTCCTAGTCAGAATCTGCCTCCAAAATTTCTTAGGAGCTACCTTAGAGAGGTGATTCTCCTGTATTTGACGAATGTACTGCCTCTTTTTCCTTTTAGTTAGGGCTTTGTATATTTTTATGTTGTCCATCTTAAGAGATTCATCAACAGCTTCCTTAATTGCTCTCCTCGCACTTTTACAATCTTTGTCATACCATGGATTGGTTTTTCTATTTCTTTTATTATTTGAAACTTCAATTGAGAACTTGTTAATAGCATATGAGAGGGTTGTAGTAAAATTATGATAAAGGTCTTCTATGTTGTATATACTAGATAAAGGAAGCAAATTAGTTTTTAATTCATTTAGAAAGAGATCATTTTTATTTCTATCAAATATTAAGCTCTTTTGGCTGTAAGTATTATTTTATGTGGGAACTCTATGCATGACAAAATTGAGAGTTATAAGTAAAGGCCTATGATCAGAGTCAGGTTCGTGGTCGTTTAAGATGTCAAATTTTATTATTTCGTTGTATAATGGGAGATCGGAAATAACGTAATCTACCACACTACTACCAAGTCCATGGATGCAGGTCATCGCTAGAATTGGGCCACTTCTTTAGACCGTTGCAAATTATGAGATCCTGAGTACTACAGAGCTTGACTAGCTCCAACCCAAACAAATTTTCCCCGAGGTCTTAAGAGCTCCTTTTGTACCTACTAGCCAGAGTAGGGTATTCGTCTAACCAAAGAGGATTAGGGTTGGAAAGATTGCTTAGAATAATAGCTTGGTCGTTTGAAGTTCGAGCATTAAAGTCACCTATTAAAAGGATATTACCATCATGCCTTAGGCTAGAAATATCATTCTCTAAACCATTGTAAGGGTTAGTTTTATCTAGATTCTTTTTCTTATAGAAGTTAGAATTGATGGGGAGAAATAACATATTGCTATGTAGGACTTTTTATTATTAATGTCTCTGATCTCTATCCAACTATATTGGTTGTGAGGGTCGTTTTTATAAATCCTAGCATGGGGGGAGATGTTCTTCTTAATGTAACAAGCTATTCCCCCAATGCCTCTACGGGAGGATCGCTTGTTCTAGGTAAAGCGTAAAGCCATCTATGTTAGGGACCTTAGATTCTTCGTGCTCCCAAGTTTCAACAAGCAAAATAATATCAACATCATTTGAAATCCAACTTAGCTTAGGGCCTTTGTTCCATGGGAAGCCCCGATAGTTCCAAGAAAGGATCCGGAACATGTTTAATTGCTATTGATTACTATCTTTTTGGTTTCTATCTCG
>APFE030094396.1:43713-61459 GCA_000404065.3 Pinus taeda
ATTAAAAATATTTTATAAAAATAGAATGATTATTTACTATCATATTCTATAAAACCCTCACTCTTGATAGTATGATAAAAATGAAACAACACGACAACTAGAAGCTTTTCGTTTTTAAAAATAAAAAACGTTGAAAATAACACTTTAAATATGAGAATTTTGAAAAGGCTTTGTGTAAGAAGCAGAATTTTAATTTTGAGAGTGTTTGAACATTTTTTTTATTTGGATGGAAATGGATTTTAAGAGTGTTTGAAACATTTTTTTTATTTGGATTGAAATATATTTATCACTATAAAAATTTTGGGCACCCAAAATACTGAAGTTTGATCGTTGTAATTTGGATTTCCAAGTTTTTTTTTTTTTTTTTTCAACTTCATACCAAAATTTCCATAATTTTCTAGCAAAATTTTAACTTCATTATACAAAGCTTTTCAAAATGGTTTATATAATAAAAATGAAACAACACTCCAACTAGAAGCTTCCTTTGAATGCTTAAAAAACTACCTTAAATATGAGAATTTTTAAAATGGGCCATCCATGTTTTTTGAGGTGCAACTTCAATGCCATTAAGAAGTAAAGGTGAACCAGCGCAACACCACTGGGAAAACATACTCAAGCTTTTTCTCCTTTACATACTCAAGTTTTTTCTCCTTTGAAAGCAAAGCTTCCGTACTCAGAGTGCTTCTTCCTCCCATGCTGAGTGTATAGACACCTCGTTCCTCTTTCCTTTTCCCTTCTGCTCCCTCATCACTCACCGAGTGCTTCTCTTCCCTTGATTTCCCATATGGTTTAAGGAGAACAATTAAGAACACAGGACCCTTCTTTTTTATATCATTTGGGGCATATGGAAGGCTAGAAACTCCATAATCTTTTAGCATAGGTTACTTGGAGTGGGAGAGATGAGCATCAAGAACACATCTTTTTTTCTTGAAAAAGGCCCTATGATACATAAGGACTTGTGCAAACATATTACTATAAAGGACACCTGCTACAGGTACCAAGTAGGATTATTTAATGGGGCGGTTGCAAATGGGATTTGTGGCAGTGGGATGTTGATTTATATTAGCCTAGATGAGTGTTATAAATTCAAATGGTGCAGTGGTCAGGGGAAAAATACTAGGGCATAGTTACTTGCCCTATGGGGCATCATATTTTGTGCCAAATGACTGTAAATTGAGGATATGGACGTTTTTTGAGATTCCAAGGTCATCATAGACTGGGCAAATCAATGATTAAATTTGCAGGTTCTGACACTGACACACTAGATTTATCATATTAGGTCATTACTTTTGTCTTTTCACAGAGTATCAGTCTCTCACATTTCCATAGAGCAAAATGTTGAGGTAGATCGTCTATCCAAAGTTGGTTGTAGTGAACAAATGGATATGATTTGCGGGGGTGGTATTCGAAGTATGAAAGAAATATAGATGGGTAAGAGCATTTTTCTTATATGGACTCATGGATTGATATGTTTTGTGAATTATCTTTCTTGACCTGCTTTGAAGGAATGTGGCGTTTGTGCACTCACATGATGTATGGATTGATTAGAGATATGCATCTATGATTTATGGAATGATTAGAGATATGGTTGTTGAGTATAGTTTACATATTTGTAATGTTTAGAGAAACGGTTTCACTGAACCATGGTTCTATGTCACAAGGTTCGTCAAACTTCAACCTCGAGGTTCGAATTTTGGCAAACCTTACAAAAATTTTGAGGTTTGGAGAACCTTATCTAACCTCATAGCCATTGACCAAGTTTATAAATCAAAACCCATAACCTCATATTACAACTTAAGCTTGTAATCTATCCTTGCAATTTTCATGCTTGTGATAGCATTTTTTTACATTTATTGATGTTGATATCTTACTATTTTATCCTACATTTCATTTTAAAATTAAGATAGACAATAATATATATATATATACTATATATATATACTATATATATATATATATACATATATATAATATATATAATATATATAATATATATTATATATATATATATATATATATATATATATAATATAAATGGAAACCTCATCCAAAACCTAATATATAATGGAAAACCTCATCCAAACCTCGTCAAAAAATTTGAACGTGAACCGACCAGAACTCGAACCTGAACCATGTGACTTAGCCATGGTTTATGTAATTTTTTCAGGTTTAATGGAAATTTTGTTTTTTTCTTCTGAAAAAAAAAAAGTGTATATGCCTCTTTCGTATGACAATTTATACCTATTGGTTTCCTTACCAATAAAACTTACAAGTTTAATATTTTTAATACAATCTCCAAAATTTATATGTATATATATTGATTTAAATTTAATTTAATAATTTAAAATATTTTTTTAATATTTAAAAAGAGTTTACCTGAAACTGCTATTTCTTGGCTAAGAGTTTGTCTTCCTTGGATTTAAGGAAACATGTTTTCCACTAAAAACCTAGAGGCATCTGGTAAGAGTGAAATCATACCCTCTTACGAAGCACCATTTAGTAATTAGGTTTTCCTTGAATAACAGTGATGAGTCAACCTACATTAGGGGATAGCAACCAATGGTGGTTGTCCCTGCTATTAGTTTGACAACTGAGTCATGATATCTTTTCCCACTCTATAAAAAAAAAGGGTTTAAGGTTATAACAATAAAATTATATATTTTTAAATAATATGTCATTTTAATTTCATACATAAAATTAAATATTAACATTAATTGGAAGATACATAATATCCTTGATTGAGAGTCAAAATATTTAGAATGACAACAAACATATCATATTTTAAATTGACAAGGAATCTCCATACATTATCTTGAAACACAATGTTAATGAGAATTTGATAAAATTATTTTGGCGTTGTCTATCGAGACCATAATTTCACCTGATTGGTGGAATGCTCCCCGGAAGTTGGTAAAAAAAATCAAAAAAACCAATGTGAGGAGTATTTGAATTTTTTTTTTAGGATGAAAATGGAATAAATTAACATTACTATATAAATGTTGGTGTGACAATGAATTAAACTAGTGCTTTGCATAGTACCATTTATGCTAGGTGGAATTAATTATGTGTAGTTTGTTTGATTGATATGTACAGTTTCAAAGCTAGAGATTTTCCATGAATTTGGAGGATTTCATCTTGCTCCAGATTCCATGCTTCTAAATTGTTGATGTTGCTTAATATCACGTCCCTATTGTAACTATGTTTGACACTAGACATATAGGCATGGAGAGTCGAGTTTTACTATTGCCTCGTAGGTGGTTGTGCGAAACACATGAATAATTGTGTTAAACATTGGACATGTAAGCATGACGAGGCCAAATTTTACTTTTCCTTGTAGATGGTTGTATGAAATGTTGTGTTTGTCCAACTATGTGCAAATGATGTTCTCCCCTCCTCATTTTCTTATTTTCATATCCTTTGATAGATCATGCTTGATAATGGGTTGATAAATATATCAGTTAGACTAGATTCATACTTGGTCAATTGTGGTCGTCATGAGGCTTTTAATGACAATTTCCTTTTGACAATGATAACCTATGAATTTCTGTTGACTTTAAATGTTATAAGAACCTTGACATCAGTAGGAATCAAGACTCTTACCTTTGGATGAATTTATCTTAAAGATAATTATATTGATAAGCAAGGAGTGGATCACTTCTCTGTGTTAACGATATTGCCTTTCGAAAGTAAAGAAGACCATAAAAACTTTTATTAAATGTTTGCCTCAAAGGGGAGCTTAGATTTTTCTTCAACCTAATGTGTAGATAACATACCTATTTATGAATTGGTTGGATCATTTAACGAGAACCACCAACACAATGAATCATATTTCTTACTTTAGGATAACCATGTCAACCACAACATGATTTCATATTTCATGTGCATGGTATCCATAAATTGGGGTTGTTATATGTAAGGGCCATATGTACACTTAAGATGGAGTTGGATGTTGGGTAGTTTAGATCATTAAATAAGGTGTTTGGTTACTGACAACTCAAGATTTTCAGACTCTTGGCTACAAAAGCTTTTCCTCCCTCTCCTTTGCAACCTGGCAACTAAATATTAAGCATGTAATGCGTTGATCGTGATCATTTAACCTGGATAGCTTCGTGCAAACTCAAAATACTACAAACAATATGTGCAAACTATTGCCTTCCATATTCCCCCACTCCTCCTATCAACGTTCCTTTGCACCTCTCGGTGCAATTGCTAGTTTATTTATGTTCAATTTGATTGGCTATCAAATTGAACATGTTATTGACCTTTGCCTCTATTAATGTGCTCATTACCTCTATTAATTAACCAAAGTACATAGATCACATCAAGGTGTAGGATGGGCATTTATGGTACAATTTATTTTGGGAAGGTGATAAAATTATTGCTAATGAGTATAATCATTTTATATTCCTATTTATAAAAATGGCTAATAATTAATATAATCTAATAAAATATATCATTCTAAAATCACATATCAAATTAAAGATATTTAAAATCACAGATGTATTTTAAAAAGATTTATTAATAATATGTGAGAGATATATTTATTTACATTATATTTTTGAGTAGAGATCACTTTTTGTGTGAACTTAACCATATACAATAGATTTTACACTATTAATGAATGAATGATATTCAAAATAATAAGATGTTTGTAATACGAATAAATATAAAATTTCTCATATTCACAAACCAAGGTATAATAGAAATTTATGATAGGACCTCTATACTCAGGGCTAATAATAAGATTTCCATAAGACCGTATCCACAAACCATAAAAAGCCAAATGTAAACTATTAATAATTATTTCTATATTGCAATACAAATAATGTTAATTTACAAAAATTAATAATGCATTTAATTACAATTTAAAATTAATCTAACTATAACATTTTAAAATTTCAAATCTTTGTATTTTTATTGTTTTCTACTTTAATTTAGCTATATTTAAACTAAGCGAAATGGACTAGCTATTATGTAGCCCTGGTTATATATTAATATTAAAATATTTTGATATTTAATACTAATATCAAAATAGAAATAAAGATTTGATTTTTAATATTGATATTTATTTATTAATTTTAAATAAATAAGTGGATAAGATTTTATTTCAAGAGAATATTTTTTGTCTAATACATCATTCAATGGATGATATAAAAGTTTAAAAATTATTTAAACAAGTTTTAATTTTAAACCCAAAAATAATCTATTAAATTTAAATATAATGTATTTATCCAACTATCATGTATGAGTTATTTATAAGATGAAAAATAATGGATTCGAAACTATGAAATGTGTCTCTCGTTTCACATTCTCTTCACTCTCGCACGTTTCGTCAGTGTGATAAAACAGTAGAAATAAATAATGCTATATAAAAACCACAAGGGCCAGGCATTTACCTTTGTTGCCTTTCCATGGGGAACTATTTTCATTTCAGTTATAGGGTGGGCATAAAGATTTATGTCGATGTGAACTTTGCTAAAGATATTGCATGTTAAAGTCTGCATATTCATTTGCATTAGCAAGATCATATATGTGCACGTACATAACTAAATTTTTTTTATAATCATAATTGTATTTAAATTATGGTATAGGTTTTTGTTGGCTACTCCATTCAGATCCAAAGTCTATTGGTCATCCAAAGCTTAATCAAAATAGGGAACCCTCTACATCATGGCTATCTAGGAAATGGCAAAGACAAGGTTGATACCACTATCAATCCAGGAAAATCCCATGCCAATTACAACAAGTAACCAAATAACCAAATGCATGTACCATGCATTCATATCGCTGCAAGGAAATCACACATGCAACCTGTAACCTGTAATTTTCCCCTGTTGTGGCTACTTTTTCAACCTTCTCTTTCACTACCCACGAATTCCTTTGCTAGCTTGCATGCTTTTATCCAAGTACTCGTTTTCTCCGAACTCCAAGTGAGAATGCCTCTTTGTCCAGGTGAATGTTACAATGCTCCAAGTGTGTAAGAGTGAGTAAGAGTAGCTAAGAGTGTTAATAATGACTAAGAGAGCCATAGAATGTTCTCCCTCTCCTTTTGTTTCCTTCTTCCTTCAATTTCCTTCATTTTCCATCATTTTCCTTTGCATGCATATTGTTGTCTTTTCATCTTCCTTTTCTCTTATTTCCTTTATTAATTTTCATTTATTTCCTTTTACATTTTCCAATGCTAATGCCTATTTCCATAGCCATTAATAAACTATGAGTGATGTTCATTATAGTGTTTTCCCCTCCATTCAGCTTGGAATATGTGTCCCATGTTCTTGGTTTAATTTATTTACATTGAAAAACAACCTGGGGTTGTTACAAACCCATCCCCCTTGGGGGAACACCATCCTCAGTGTTCTATGACACTTGTGACCAACAAAGCACACTACTTATGGAGCTTTATAGCACAACTTGATGTAGTATTTACAATGATAATGTTTTTAAAACATGACAAAAATATCGCTTGTTGAAGCTTTGTAACATAGGTTTGATACAATATTTACAATCACAGACACACACACACCAAAAATGTATTTGCTTAAACTAACAAATAAAGAAGGATATAATTCTCGCATCTAATAAGTCATCTCCCATGTATCTTCATGAGTCCCAAAGTGCTTCAACTACATTTTAACATTCTCTACTGCTCAATTCCAAAGCATGAGTTTTTTCCATTGCAATACGCATTGTGGCTCTTGCTGGAAATCTCCCTCTGGTTCCATCTGCAATACAAACCAAGCAATCACATGATAAACATATTGTGCATATCTCTTAAGCAAAAAACATGGAAAACATCATGGACTTTCACTAATGGCGGCAGTGCAAGTCTGAATGTCACTGGTCCAATCCTCTCAAGGAACTCAAAAGGTCTACAATCCCAAGGTGCCAACTTGGCACATGACTCAATCGTCAAGGAGCTCCTCTTGGGCTTGATGCGTAAGTACACATACTCCCCAACTTGAAAATCCTTGAATGCTCTTTGTTGTTTTGCATAACTCATCTTCATGTCCCATGCTACCTTTAAATTCCTTTTAATAACCTACATCTCCTGCTCCATCTTGGCCAACATATTTGATCCAATCAACACTTTGTTCACTAGATCACTCTAGGTGATAGAAGTATTACAACTCCACCCATAGAGAGCCTCAAAAATACTTATCTTCAAGGATTCTTGATACCTATTATTATAAGCAAACTCCATTAGTGGAAGATACTCCCCCGCTTCCTCTGCTTATGCATGATGTACATCCTCAACATATCCTTAAGAATCATGTTAACCCTTTCTGTCTGCCCATCTATGATAAGTTGTGTTAAATGCTAAATCTATCCCAAGCCCGCAAACAACTCGACATCTCTATTTGATATAATCTTCTTGGGGGCTCCATGCAACCTCATTATCTCCCTGACAAATATCTAAGCTACCTCACTAGCTGAATTTGTAGACTTCACTACAACGAAGTGAGCTATTTTGCTCAACCAATCAACCACAACCATGATGGAATCATGTTGTCTGGATGTCCTCGACAATCCTATAAAGAATTTCATGGAAATAACCTCCCATTTTCATTTTGCAATTGAAATAGGTTGCAATAGACCAGTCGGATGTTTGCATTCAACTTTCACCAACTGAAAGTCCAAGCACCTTGCAATAAACTCAACCATCTCTTTCTTAAATTCATCCAATATTAGAACTTATTGATAACTGTCAAATTCTTCTAGCATGCTAGGTGGATTTAATACAACTTGATGTGAAACTCTCTCAAGATAAGCTTCTTCAACTCACTTCTTTTTGGCACATAAATCCTACTCTTTAATTTGATCAAAACCATCTCAACCAAGATCCAAAGTCTCTTCAATCCCACTCTTGAATTTTCCTTCTCAGCCAACATATCTGGTCCAATCAACACTTTTTTCACTGGATCACTCTAGCTGATATGAGTATTACATCTCCGCCCATAGAGATCCTCAAATGGACTCATCCTTCAAGGATTCCTGATACCCATTATTATAAGCAACCTCCATTAGTGGAAGATACTCCTCGCACTTCCTCTACTGATGCAAGATGTACATCCTCAATATATCCTTAAGAATATCGTTAACCCTTTCTATTTGCTCATATCTATGTGGATGATAAGTTGTGCTGAATGCTAAATTTATCCCCATGCCTGTAAACAACTCCTTCAAAACTTGGAAGTGAACTTGGCATCTCTATTTGATATAATCTTCTTGGGAACTCCAAGAAACCTCATTGATCTGAATGTGGAATATTAGGTTTCTATGCTAAGATCCTCATCAGAATACAAAAATATGATTGAAGTTTTTACTCCAAAATAGCAAGTAAAAGCATGAGTTTTTATGTGTGTTTTCTTATGTTAATTTCATGAAATCAAAACACTGAATGGAAGCATGCATCAATTAGTAATACACCAACCATTTTGTTGTTGCGGCTACAACCACCCTCCAAAATTTTGGCCTGCACAAATTTCGAAGCCTCCCTTGAAGAGTTCACTTGATGATTGCACACACTCGGGTTCACTCCATGAGCTCCCTTGATTCCTTACATCCACCTTGCTTGTTCATTGCATTCAAGTCTCTGCATGCTGATGTCTAAGTCATGCTTGCGACCATGTTCTGGTTATGCTTAAAGTCTTCGCTTCGTATGTGCTTATTGTATTTGCTATGAAAGCATCTGTCACACTCACACACAGAGTCACATTCATTGTTGCGCAAGTGTCGTCTCGATCAATGAACGATCAATCATGAGTGTCGCGCTTGTCGCTTACACTGTTGGTTAGTCTTGTTGAACATATGTGTTTGGATGGTTTGGTTGTTTCCTCATCAAGTCATGCAAGTGTGTGTTCGTATGATCACCTATGCATCTTTCGATTGTTCACACACACAACCATTTTTGCTTAAGGTTCTAACAACCTGACTCCCCTCTGATAGTCATACCATCACCTTGTCATCGACTCGATCAAATGTAAACCAGAACAGCACAGAAGCTCCAAGCTAGTCTTTTCAAGTTGCGTTGTCCGTAAGCAATCCAATCAACTCTCATGTTGGCCATCCAGATAGTCGGACCCGGAAGTCACCCTGAGGCTGACTCCCCTCAAAAATTGTGCAGATGCCACTGACCTCACCTGCTCAACTGACTGAGGAAATTACGCAGATAGGCTGAAAAGACACCAAGTGTATGTCCCTGTCTCCCTTAGGAAAAATGTACAATTTTCCCTGTCAGTCACCCTGACAGTCAACCCATTGTTCATATCATAAATTGCGTAGTGCTCATGAATAGGCCTTCCACTGCCCATCATGCTCAGCTCAGAAATTGCGCAGAGATGATCAACAGGTCGGCCTTCCGACCTCAGTACAATTTTCCTAGCCAGCGGCTCCTAGCAGAAGACTGCCAGCTCCCTCCAGGAATTGTGCAGTTTCTGTTGCCAGTGACTGAGAAGCCAACTACTAGTTCCCTATGGGAATTACTCAGTTTTGGCTGCCAGTGACCCTAGCATCCAACTGGTAGTTCCCTTTGGGAATCGTACAGTTTTGGCTACCAGTCTCCCAAGCATTTCCTAGAAAAAATCTGCAATCCCTACCTGTTGACCCTTCTTGTAGCCCAGCCCGTTCCTGTGGAAAATTGCACAAATCTGGTTGTCCAGCCCTGTTGCCCGTTCATTCTGAAAAATGTGCAAAGAATGCTAGCCTTGCCCTCCATTAGCCCGGACTGTTCCTCCCAAAATTTGCGCAAATTTTCCTCCCAACCGAGCCAGACCTTGCAGATAGTTATTTTCGACTCAGATCGTCTATCTCCATCTCGTAATGACTCTTGCGCAGTTTTCATCAGTAGTTTCCTGGATCCATCATCCCGCATCACATTCTTGCTGCCTCTCCCAGTCACCTGCACCCGAATGATCATGTGTCATGGTAGACTAGGAGGTTTTGGATTTGATGTCATCTTGTCATGAATGACTGCAGGTACAGGTACACCAACAAACATGGCAAGACGATGAATGGGATGAACGAAGAGAGCACATGCAGAATGACAGGTTCACCAATGGATGAATGAACTAAGCATGTGAAGTGAATGAATGCAACGAACAAACACCTTCATGAACAAATGAGCCTATCAAGTCTTCCAACATGCAAGCAAGGAATAACATGCTAAAGCTTCATCAAGAGAACCAAGGACCATCGAAGACTCGACGCACTTCGCCATGCGGAGGTGAAGCTATGATACACCATGAAGACATCCATCACCCAGCAACACTATAGCTCGACATGCACTTCAACAGCAGCACCAAATGTACCAGCATTATCTTGTCAAGTCATGTCGAGTAACATCATAAGTCATGTCACCCACATCCTCATTATGGGCTTGTTGTCAATCAATGTGATGTAACGTGGAAGTCCAAGAGACCCACTTGTTAAACAAAGAGTTATGTAAGTTGAAGAGTCATGGAAGTCAAACGGTCATGATGGTATTCGAACAGCCACATGGTTCAGTTTCACCCTTGGCTATAAATACCCCCTCATTTGTACATGTAAAGGACTTTTCACCTCAGCTCCTCTCACATAGCCAAGAGAGTCTATAATCTTTTATTTGAGTAAGTAGTGGATCCAAAGCCACATGGCGGGGTTAGTGATGTATGGTGTAACGACGTGTCTTGGAACTTTCACTTAATTTAGAATCCTGTTAACAAGCCAGCACGTTTTCACACATGTATTGTATATGTTGTAAGACTAATCTTTAACACTTGTAATGCATGTTGCGTTAACCTGTGTTCTACATCTGAACTGTTTCATTTGTTGTAATGCATAATCTATTAATGGAAATGTGTTGTATATGTTGTTAATGATGTCCCGTCCATGTTGACTGCTTTGTCGAACATCAGAAAGACCTTTCACCTGAACCTTGTTGTAACAATCGTTGCACTCGTTAGGATTGTTTTGTGATTGATGTACTTGTTATCTTACCTTGTATGTTGTGACTGCTACATTCGAGTGGACTGCTTCGTCAGAAGTTGTGTATGTCCTTTTGTGTTGTATGTTCCTAGCTGAGTTGGGATTGATCCCTTTCAACCTGGAACTCACCTTCACCTTCTTCGCCTCACAGTGAAAGAACCATTGACACAAGTACACTTATGCTCACCAGGCACGTGAACCTCACTTCTCAAAGACAAAGCAAACCACTCCCCTATGCTGACAAGCAAGAGTTGGCGCAAACCCTTAAGACAATGGAAACTAGGCCATCATATCAGATGGGACTCCCACACCAAACGGTGTGAGGTCTAGTTGGGACTTCATACCGCGGTGATCGTCTGAATGTTGGCGGGTCTAGCACCATCAACATTTCTAGCGCTAGAAGGAGGGCAGCCAGTTGTACAAGGCTGAAATTCCCCTCACACTCACTCATCAACCATCTGGTCAAGGCAGTAACTCGCACTCCCTCTCACGCGACTCTGCAATTGGTTACTCCTCACCTCCCATAATTGAACATGAGATTTCATATGAACACCTTTACTCTGCCCGTCCTGTCACTCGCCAGTTCTTGAAAGTAGTCGCACTGATCCCAGGTGTACAACATCTTCCACGCACATCTAGGAAGCCAAAAGCCACTCCCAAAGGAGTTGTTGCATCATCAGTGGAAGAATCAGTCCTTTCCACGCTTGAAGGTCTAGAGGAAGCTATTGAAGATGGAGAGGAAGCTCCAATCTTCCTTGAAGACGAACAGGGAACTCTTGTGATCTTGGGATCAAACACCAGTATAGGAGGCAAAGACGAACCAATAGACTCAGATCCTGAACCATTAGACTCCGAAGGAGAGGAAGAACACGAAGAGATGGCTGACCCAAATATTGAATGGATGACTCAGGGACCATTGGCCCTCCCAACCGTTCTGCACAAAATGAAGAAGCGAGAAGAGAAGATGAACATCAAGTTCAACCCTGGCAACGTGGTGAAGGCAGAAGACCACTTAGACAACTTCTACGTATAGCTGCAGACCATTGAGGTACGTTATGACGACGTAGCATGTAGACTGTTCCCATGTACCTTGGATGGCCACGCAACTGCTTGGTATCACAACATTCCACCCAACTCCATACATAACTGAGGTTATTTCAAATGTATGTTCCTTGAAAAGTTTGTTGATGACAAGAACCCAACCATGCTGCTCAAGGAATTGGGAAGCTTCGGGATGGAGGGAAAAGAGAAAGTGAAAGACTTTAATCAGAGGTTTATGTGTTTCTTGAACAAATTTGCAGCAGACACAAAACCTCATGACTCCATCACTGTTGACTATTACACATCTGCACTGCTGACCACCACTGGGCAGTTTGTCAAGTGAGCTACGAAGCCAACACTTTTAGAAAGTTGTGAAGAGGCTATTGTTGTTGAATAAGACTTGCGCACAATTGGAGTCATAAAGGATGATGAGTTGACAAAAGACTCCAAGGATGCAAGCAAAAAGCCCCAAGCAATGGCGAGCAAGGATAGAGACAAGGAAGCAACTGATATTGAGATGCTCACTTGCCTTGTCAAGAACTTGGCCACCGAAATGTCCAAACTCAAGCAATGGAAAACAGACACATTCACAAGCATTCGTTCGCCCAGACAGAGACAGGCAAGCAGTTCATCAACTAGATCATCAAGCAACAACTGGTTCACTTCCAAATTTGCATAGAAGCCTATGTTTCAACTCAAGCGTTGATCCTATTTTTTGTTCGTTCCACGAAGAGTTCCACCCCGAGAACCCTTGCTGAGATTGGAAGCGAGTCGATACCTCAATCTGCAGTCATACACTTGATGCGGAAGGAGATATGCAGGAGCAACCAAAAGACACTGATGATAGCAAAGAGGTTGCACCTGACGAAACACCAAGTTCTAGGCATGTGGTGAATGCTTGTCAGTGCTCACAAGTGATCTCGAAGAAGAACACCGAGAAGCAGCCCCAAAAGCAAAATGATCATTACAATCTTAGGAGTAAAGGGGCTCCCCCTACACTTGGGGAATGCAAGAGAAAGTGAGGCAGTTGATAAAGAAGGCTAATACACTGGTTGCCTCGAAGAAACAGACACAAATAAATTCCGAAAGGCAGTGGCGGATAAGAGTACATCCATGAGCAACAAGTTGCAGAACACTCCATTGGACAGCACGAACATCCATTCCACCCTAGACACCATAGTGAGTCTAGCACCTCTGGACTACAACATAGCCAATGACATGAAGAAAACTAAGGCAAACATCAATTTATTTGAGTTAGCCAAAGTTCGGAGTCAGCAAGATATCCTGTTGCATGCGTTGGGACAAACAACAATGGACAACACAAAATCCACCAACAAGGGAGCAAACACACCTCCCGGATCACTATGTACTGTGCTCAATACACTCCGAATGGAAGAAGAAAACTCAGGTTGCCCCCCATTCCTGCTTTCATTCTGAGTTTTCAACTACAATGTTCACAACTGCTTGTTTGATTTTGGCACGACAGCCACCATCATGCCACTCTCCATTGTTAAGAAGATCAATGCACGATGGAGCGAAACATCCGTGAGAAACATCCAACTTGAAAAAACATCAGTACCAGCCATTGGCAAACTTCAAGATGTGATCATTCGATTATCTCATGACGGTCGTGTTCACCAATGGATCAACATAGTTGTTGTGGAAATACCAGAAGCATATGGCCTGCTACTCAGCAGAGACTGGTCCAGCAAGCTAGATGAATATTTTGCTACACACTGGTCGCACATGTGGCTTCCATACAAGGGAAAATGCAACCAAATCTGAGTGTTATCCAAGAGGTGTATGAAACATAATGTCACTCCCCTTAATGGTGAGAATGAACCGTTGGCCTTCGCAGAACTCGTGTTTGGAAACTGCCTCCTGGAAAAGACATTGGAGTATTATCCTGTATGGCCAGCTCCAATCAAAATAGAGTAGTTGGGACTCCTCTCTCGCTCAACTAATGATAACGAAACTTGTACAGTTTGTTTTTCCGATAGTAGCAGTTGTAGCAACAACAGTAGTAGCAGCAATACCAACATGTCAAACGGTCCATGTACAGACGAGTTGTGGGCTATGAGCCTAGGCAAGTCAAGAACACATGATGGCCTAAGGACCGAGTGTATCTCAGTCATCCAAAACAATGGAAAATGCATGATTTCAAGCTTTTTGAAGTTTGAAGGCACAAACAATGATGTTGAGTATGAAGCACTCATGCTGAACACACAAAGGACCAACAATACGAACGAACAAAGCAACCTGGGAACCAACAACAATCTGAAGATGGCTAATCTTGATACAAGCTACATACTACAGCAGCAACAAATCGTTGATCGCTCGATCGAACAGTACCGGGATGAGTCTGCACGAGTAGATGATGACTTGAGTATACACTACATGCAAGCAATCCAACATGAGATTCTAGGTAAAGGAGGAGACAAGCCATTGCAGCAAAGAATAGGCAACACATACACGTTGTTTGCACTCCTTTCACCAAAAAGATTAACTAAAATTTTTTAAGTGCTTGGATTACTTGCAAAGTTCATTATCATACTTGATTTTCTAATTTAAATCTTGCACGTAAGAAATCTGGGAAAATCCGCTTACGCATCGATAGATAGTTGAACCCCTTCCGAAATAAAAACAACTACCCTGTGCCATCATCCAAGCCCATGTTGCACACAATACCTGAAATAGTGATGTTGTCCTCACTTGAAGGTCTTCTGGAATACCACCAGGTTCCGGTAGCGGAGCCCCATGGAATTTCACTGGTCTACGAGAAGCTTGGCCCACACGCGTATCATTTGCAATCGCTGGGCAGGAGGATTGACAACCTTCCTGCCAATGGCCAAGATCTCAAACATTATTTTTAGTAGGTCGAGTCGTGTATGTGCCATGTACATAGTTGGCTTGCTACTTATTGCTTCATTTGGTTTGTTTTGCTTATTATCTTTGCTTTTGCTTTGTTTGATTCTGCTTACCATTTTTTTTCATGTTCGTTTTGTTTATTTGATATATTACTATTCTTGTTTCCAAAAATAAGTGCTGCCAACTACTATGTACTGGCTTTTGAATAGAGTATGTGGCTGAAATTGGAAGAAACTTGTGACACTGCAGCACTTGTCTAGTCTTATATCCGTCTTCTATGTGCTTGGTTGTAACCTTTGGCCGATGAAGTCTTAACAGAAAATACGAACCATCTGCAAGGGAATCATTGGTCCAACCATGAACCTATGTCCACGCTGGGAATCCCCATGCATGTACTCAGCCTTCTACTCTGTGTGTCTAAGCTCACCCAACTAGTAGAAACGAAGAAGGGGAATATCTAAACGAGCAAACCTATGTCAGAGGTCTTACATGCTTCTCTGAAGGAACAACCTCTTCTGCTCTCAATAAGTCAGCATCCCTCTTCCGCCCAAAAATAAATAAGTGCCTATGCACAATCCTCTTGAAAAAATACAAAGGCGAAAGAAGAGAAATGCTTCCTACGTAAAGAGGTGATGCATGAAACTCCACCGAGGTACTAACCATGCTCGCTGGCAATGGAGAAATGTGTGTGTTCCTGCATGACTCTTTCGAGGTATTGTCCAGGCCTGCTAGTAGTGGAGCAACACCAAAGATGAAAGCTTATGCTCTGAAATTATTCAACTCGCAAGCTAAACTACCCTTCCCAGATTCTAAACACTGAGATTCAAGCTGAACTTTTGATTGTGTTTGAATGAGTTGGCAAAAGGTAAAGCATGTATGTCCATGGGGTAAGTGGGGAAACTAAAGTAACCCACACAACAATTCAATACTCCCCAAAAGACCAAGGCCCTGTGTTAGCAATGAACCGAAACAGAGAAGTTGGAGTTCTACCAGTTGTCGCCAAGTGTTGTAGTGGCTACAACCACCCTCCAAAACTTTGGCCTGCACCAATTTTGGAACCTCCTCAATGTATCTCAGGGGAGGTTATTGTATATGCATAAGCCAATATAGATTAGCATGATACAACATCACAAGCATACCAGCTCATACATGGATATCATGACCATAACAATAGTTAGCTAACTTGCATGCATAATAAACATATAGACAACTGATAACAATTTGCATTCACTATGAGGTCTAGTGTTGCAACCTCACTCTGATACCACCCTATAACACGCCACCCCGCATTTACCCACTTTAACCTACTCATCAGGGTAAACATGAGATGAGAGTTATTATGCGTGACCCAATGTCTAAGATCCACTTATGGAAAATGGGGTCCACATGTCCAAAATTGACTGTGAAAACTGAGTGACACATGATCACACTGTTATTAGCATAGCTTTACCCAACATTATTTATTTTTAGTTTTGTTTCCTTAGATTTAACACAATTTATATTTTTGGTAGTTTTTCAGGTTCTAAATTTTTGGTGCCATTTTGAGGGCCTAAACAACATTTTTAGGGAAAACGGATAGATTAAAAAAGTGCTAGATTACGTTTCATAGTTTGTTTTTCTACTTTCTCAAGGAGATCTTCAAAATGGGCTATTATGATAGCCAAACGAAGAACGTATACCAAGTTATGACCCAGAGAAGTTGGAGGACCAAATTATTCTCTTATGCAAACACTTTGTGGGCATAGTACTTGTAGGTCATAAATACATATATGTTCATTGTTTCCTCGACTTCATCAAAGAATCATCAATAGGGATCAATGCCCTCTCAAGATAGTTGCATTAAACACTAGTTAGCTCATGCTTTCATATAATCATTCAATAACTTATCATGCCATAAATAAGATCCATAACAAGAGCACATCATACAACAAGAATATACCATACTTATAACCAACATTTAACCAGAATGAATTCAAAACAAACCAGTCCTAAAATCAACACAATAACCAATATAGCTCATTGATCTCAATAAGAAATAACACATAATAACATATGCATAAACCAACCAAGTTAGGGACTTTTGTGTACCACCTGACCATAGAATGCAATGAACCAAATCTTTCTTTAACCCAGTCACCCTCGTCCCATATCCCAAGCATGAATGTGAGGTCACATGAAATAAACCAAAACAAAACTAACTAGGGGATCCACCACCTCTACCCTCAACCACAATGATTTCACCTCAATCGGTCCAGAAATCACTAATACCAAAGTAATCTTGGATGCCTTCCGACTTTCTTCACAAGAATTTTCTTGTCTCCACCCATTCGTCAAGAGTTCCAATAGAAACACCATCTCCACCCTCAACTCTTGGGAATTTTCCTAAGACCACCTCAACCAAGATCCAAAATCTATCGACCATCCAAAGCTTAATCAAAAAAATGAACCTACTACATCATGGCTATTTAGGAAATGGAAAAGGAAAGGTTGATACCACTGTCAATCCAAAAAAATCCCATGCCAATGATAACAAGTGTTACACTGAAATTTGTCACCATGACTATCTGCAGTTTATATGGCCCCATAAATAGCCATATTGTCCTCTTTGTCAAGCCCCATACCTCTGCTCTTCATGTCAAAACTTCAAAAGGAGAGAAAGTCACTTAAAAACATGTTTATCTCTGGGTACGCAGGTTCTCTCTACCTTGCCTACGTGTACGCACTCCAAATACACTGTACCTGCGTACTTGTACGCTCTGTAAGCTAAAGGTTGAGTGCGTACCCCTGTAAAGGTCAAAAGGCGCGAGTTTCATCTTTAAAAAGTTACTTGTGGTCACTTCTAGAGCCTTCTAGAAGAGTGTTCGACGTGTATTGA
>APFE030094396.1:64375-138575 GCA_000404065.3 Pinus taeda
CTGAAAGTGAAGGAGGAGCTCATCTGGATCAGCAAGGCTGGACTGCTACAACAAGCGTGGGGCCTAAGGTAAGATCGAAAACATTTTAATTCTCATAGAATGATGTGTATCTAGAGAAGGATAGCTCTTGTTTGGTTTGTTTGTCATTAGAGAGTCTTAGACTCCTAGGAAGGTTGGATTTGTCCGCAAATATAACTCATTCCGTGTGACAATAGTCATCTACAGATATAGACCCATGAATAGATGACCATGAATTTAATACCATTGTACATTTGATATAGTACTCCTGAAAAATCTATCGCAACCTGGATGGATGAAACTAGATCCAAGGTCTTCAATCTCGTCTAATATTTCGCTGAAGTACAAGTCTAGCCATGTGAATAGATGATTTAAAGTCAAACATGGAGAGACATCATCTGATTACCAGCGAATGATGTAAGCCATTAACAAACGCGAGAGGAATCATTGATAATGATAATGACCCTCAAGGTACTGCAATACATTTTGCAAGGTGTGAATAAATGTTTTGATGTCGAACACCATACGAAGTATTTCGGTCTAAGGCTAGTGATGTCAACCTATCGCTAAAAGTGAGAAACCTGCCATTAATGTATGCAAGCCTCAAGGTACTGAAGGGGTGTTCCTAATTCAACTTCCTGGATGATGTGTTTATGTTGACAAGAAGTGACTCGTCGCAGGTTGGCCTTGATGTATCCCACATCAACGACATGAAATTAGGTAATGATTTTGGAGATGAAACATTGAGTGATGACATAAGGTTCAGGAATGGTAGGCATGAAAATGAAGGTTTATTGTATTGTAAAGGATGAAGTTTTGAACTGAATGATTTCTCTTGAACATATCAGCAACAATGAGGTGAATTGGTAGAATCGACCGAGAAAATATTAATGGATCGTATGATAGACCAATGGTGTGATATCACCCAACACACATAGTCACGATGATGAAGTGAAAGTGTCATGTTCAAGATCGACCTGCTACCATAAAGTTTTCTCGACTTTTTCCCATTTTCCCTAGTCATTCCTGACGAGTACCTCTTTTTTTTTTATCAAGCTTGAGGAGGATAACATATGCTTGTTTTATAATTTCACCCTTTGGGTGAATCCATCGTTATTTTATGTTTTAACGTGTCTAGCAAAGGTGAAACTTTGTCTTGTCTAGATGGACAAGTTTGTCACTATTTGTTGTTTTTAATGAGTTTAATGACAAAGATAACTCGGTCCTTTTCACATTTACAGAGTTTGAAAAAGGGACTAAAAGGAAACTCCACAAGTTCTTTGTCATAAATTTGTCTCTCAAAGCCTGAAAAAGCATAACACAATACAAGAGAGAACCTATTGATCATGTTTGACGAATGAGTACCTTTTTTATAGTTAATCTATCTTAGCCTGAAGAAGGGGTAAAACTATATTGAGTAGATATCAATTCTAATCCGTTAACGAGCTAGAAACGACAAGTGCTCGGCAATATTTTCATGTTTAGAGAGTTTGAAAAGAGCTAAAGAGGACTCCGCTTTGAGGAATGAGTGGTGTCTATGGTAGCAACTTGTTCCAGTGATGTTGGAACTTCTGAAAACATGTTGATTTCTATGAAGAGGTTGGCTAATAGGACCACTCATTGCAACTGTTCCTCAAAAAGGGGTAAAACAACCAAGTGAAAGCATATGATCGGCCAAAGGGATGGTGGTGATGGAATGAAAACAACCAAGGCTCATCTAATGAAAAAAGCTAATAGAATGGAAATCACAAGGGTTAAACTGGAAATGGGTTCATTTTAAGACAAGTTTGAACACTGTGCTTGGATTCAGTTTCATGTTTACACAAGCTTGAAATGAAAAAAATAAGCTTGGATTCAGCTTCATTTTTACACAAGTTCGAAATGAAAAACTATGCTTGGATTCAGTTTCATTTTTACACAAGCTTGAAATGAAAAAATATGCTTGAGATTTGTTTACATTCCTTTAGCATGATGAAAGGGAGAGTCTCTTGTAACCAGATGGAAGTCATTCCGGTGAAGCAGGATGGTTATCCAACACCTTTTTGGCTTTGTCCAGATAGACAATGGTGAATGGGGTGATTCCCTTCACATAACCTACAGGAAAACTTAACTTTACCACTAGGTGCATGCCCCCCAAGCTTCATTACATTCACCTAAGTAGACTACTCATGGCTATTAAGTGGATGGAATGAAGGTTCTTTTACGATATCAAGTGAAAGACTCGACTGGGATTTTATGAGACCTACTCAAAGACTTGACTTGGAACTTCGCTCCAAGGGACCTTGTTTCATTTTTAAAAGAGCTTGCCACAAGACAATGAACTCTACTCTAATTGCTTGTTTCTTTTTAACGAGCTTGACACAAGAAAAGGAACTATGCTCATGGACCTGTTTCATTTTTTAAATGAGGTTGACACAGTAAAAGAACTATCCTCGGAGACCCTTGTTTCATTTTTTAATGAGGTTGACACAAGACAACGAACCATCTTTTGAGACCATTGTTTCATTTTTTAAACAAGGTTGACACAAGACTAGGAACTATCCTCATGGACCTATTTCATTTTTTAACGAGGTTGAAACAGTAAAAGAACTATCCTCATGACCTTGTTTCATTTTTTAATGAGGTTGAAACAATAAAAGAATTGTCCTCATGGTCAATCACAACTCATAAGTGGTCATGAAGGAGAGATCTGGTTCCAATGCCCCCAGTACGTGATGCACAACATCACTAAATTGATCATTAGTTGATGTAGGTATGGAATAGGTTGCCACATAATTAACCTATGACGAGGATGATACCATTGGTACAAAAGGACCACTTAGGGAAGATTGTTTACTAGGAGCCATATTTGGATTGGGAAATGATAACTGGTCAACGGTGACAATTCTACCTTCATGCGAGAAACAAATCACTCGAGAGAGTGTTGAAACAATAGCTCCCATGTCTTAAACATATTCATGCCCAAGAAGTAAATTGTAATCTAAAGCTCCTGGGATTACCATCACATTTGCATAAATGGTTTTTTCTCCCAAAGTAATGGGTAACCGATGGACAATCCCTAATGGTTGACTGGTTCCTCTATTAAAAGCCAACAAATTATGTGTAACTGGAACAAGTGGCGATGAACCAAGCACTTCCCAAGCAGTTTAGGAAAGGATACTCACAGATGTATCTTCATCTATAATAGTGTCAGATACAATCATATTACAAACTTGTACTATGATTTGGAAGGGCACATAAGAAGGAAGACAAAATCTTGCCAATCGATTCCAATCAAAGGAAGTGACCAAACTACTTAGAGGGGGTCCCGTAGAAATAGGAGAATTAACCCCTTGAGTTATGAGAACTGGAGGATTTTCCTCTTGTCTTGATGGAACAGGAGGACTATCCCCAAGTTCATTAGAATTTGAAGAAACAAAAAGAACTTGAGTGGTATCATTTTTACTCTATTTGGGAAAGGTACGATTTACTGAAGGTGAAATCGGGTTAACTGTTACCTCGACCTATTGATTTGGGTCAGCTATAGACTCATAGGATTCACTTTCAGAGAGAGTGGGTTTGACCGATGGTTGATTTGAGTCAGTAAATTCATCAACTAGTGAAGGATTTAGGGAAAATTTCCTGTAACCAGATGGAAGTCGCTGCGGTGAAGCAGGACGGAATTCCACACTTTTTGGCTTCATCCAGATAGGGACAAAGGTGAATGGGGTGATTCCCTTCACATAACCTACATGGAAACTTGACTTTTCCCTTATTTCCATGATCTTTATTACCACTAGTTGATGGTGTGTCACCAACATGATCTCCAGAAGTTGATGACATAGGATGATGTAAATCAGAAGACTATTTTTCTAAGATCTGAGGAATATTAGGACAACTTCGAAGAAGATGGTCTCCTGTAGAAAGTTTGCCTCGATATCAAACTTTATGAGTCTTGATGGATGGTTCTCATCTGATGTTTCATTCAGAGCAATGGTTGCTTGGTTGACCATCTGCTGAATTTGCTTCTTCTTCTTCCCTTTCTTCTTCTTCTCAGCCACCTAGTTACTAGTACCAATACTTTCACCAGGCGAAGAGGAAGAAGGGAAGGAAGAGACAATCGAGGAAGAAGGTAAAGGGTCAACTTTAGGATCAATTGGAGGTTTATTTTCTCCAGTTGGAGGTGTACTCGATAGCGGAGAAATCACGAAATTTTGAACCAAGGAGGTTGAAAACAACCATACTGGCAAGCCAATGGTAAATATCGGAAGGGACATTGTAGCCATATAAGGAGCACCAATATTTTCGAAAGGAGGAAAAGGACTAGGATTCCCATCAAAAGGAATTCCTTGATTGGTGGACTCTGGATTTGTCACCATATGGTTCAACCTAAGATCAACTAAGGAATGAGCATGGAGGATGTTATCTGCAGTCAATTAATTTTTATCACACTAGAACATAAGTTTACTTTTTCATTTTTAATGAGTCGAGAAAAAGTAAAATATGACTCTAGTCGCCTTTGATGTTTAATGAACTTGAAGGGATAAGTGCTCAGATGATCCTTTTATAGTTAAAGAGTCAAAAAGGAATGAAATTGAATGCTCTGTAGATTCTAGACAAGAGGGTTTGCCAAACAAATCGCAAAACTACAATATACACCTTGGTGATAAATGAAAGAGAAATTACCAAGGACATTACGTACGACAGTCAATCTTCCTGAATGCTATGTTCGATGCGTTTCGATTGGTAAGGCAACTTACTCAGCTTCCTGGGGATAAAGGATTTCAACCTATTGGGGTCTCCCACTATATACTCGACAGTATAAGGAGCACAAGTCTGTACTAGTACTTATCGAATCAGAGAGGAATAATCACCCAACCTCAATGAAAATGACACCCACTAGGTTTTAAGACAGTAGAACAGGTATCTAGCCTAGACCTCTAGATGTTTTTGTTGAGTTCTAATGTGTTATAAGGTTAATTGATGTAAATTTTATGTTGATCTTGCTTAAAATTTTCCTTTGAGGGTTCGCCACTAGATGTTTTATGAAATTCCTAAAAATGCAACTAGAATGGGAAGCACACTTTCCATTTATTTTCAGTAATGAAAATCTTGGCTATGAGGGATAGAGCATACAAGTACTTTTTGAACAAACAAAAAAGAGCACAAACTAATGCAATTCCCTAAACCATTCCTTTCAAGCATTCACAAAATTTAATATGCACAATGCATGTTTTTCTTTTTAGTTTCTCTTAATGTGAATGATGCAATAAGAAAAACTAATGCACAAATGATTCAAAACTCTTTCCATAAAAAATGATGATTTGTGAAAATTTCTTTTAAAGAGAAAGGAATATTGTACCACACTTTCGATTTTAAAGAAATGAAGATTTTTGACTCTTTAAATGAAAATACAAATCAAATTCACAAGTAAATCAATCAATTATCTATGAAGGAAGACTATATGATACTTCATTATTCGAAGAAAGTGATGACTTTACGACACTTTTCTCTCGACAAAAATAATCAATCAAAAACTTACTTTGAATATAGACTAATAATGACAAAGAAACATTAATCAATCCAATCAAAGTAGGGTCGGAAAAAGGAAATAAAAGACTGTTTTTAGAGATAAAGCATCATCTACATTCAACAAGCAATTCAACTTGATGAAAATTGACAAAACGTTTCAGTTCCTAGATGGGAAAACTAACCCTAAAGGGATCATTGTAGGCAGAAATTAGAGACAGTGCAATGCATCACACTATATCTATGAGGGAAGTGCATTGCATCGCACTGTGTCAGTCACAAAAGTGTGATTATTACTGAAGGCAATTTTATGCTCAAATTTGACTCAATTTCCAGTGAATTGAACTTGAATTCAATGAACAACATAAGGTATAGTATGTCAAAGTGTTTTAAGAGATTTATAGGCTACTATAAGGGATAGGATCATTCCCCTGTGGAGACACCAATTTTGTTTTGGTCAACTTTAGTGTTTCTACAAACACCTAACCCTCGAGGCCTAATAGCTAGTCTACAAACAACAAACAAAGTAATTCACCACTTTTCCTATATTTAACAAATAAGAGAAGGAAGAAAAGGAACTAACCTGTAAATTTCACTCGATCCCTCTCTCCTTTCATCGATTTTTCTGTTCCTTTCTGTAATTAACTCACTTGGAAAATACCTTCACACAAGTTGAGACAGAAACCCATCAAAGCGTACAATAACGATCTGTTAACTAAACATATCATAAAATCAATAATAGAATATACATCACATAAACACATGAATGGAAAATGATTAGAATTATTTATTAATAGAAGGAAAGATTACAACCCATGAAGATTCATGCTCAATTTAGTGTCATCCTTCCAGCTCCAAACCCTTCTCTCCTCATGAAGAAACAATTCAACACCATAATAATACTCTTACTAATCTCATTCAAACAACATTTCCTTAGCTCAATAAATTCAAACCTAGACCAGCCATTGAATGCTTGCTCAATTTATAGCTAAATGGAGAAGGTTAAGTCACTAATGCCCTTCATGAATGATTTTTGAAATTTTGGAAGTGGTTGCATGGATGAAGGGATAATGGATTAAGGTTAATTCATCCTCTTCCTCATCCAAAAGTGATCTCAATCCTTCTGGAAACTTCTAGAAGCATCCATTTGATTAGAAATCCAATGGATTCATCCCAAAAATTCGATGAATCTCCCTCAGCGCAGGTGAAAAAAAGGCCAACTATGTTGCAATGCACCCAGATAGTGGAATTCCTGCATTGCAATCTAGCCTGATAAAAGGCCACCTGCATTGATCTCTCTAGGGGAATTTTTTGGATGAATGATGACATGGAAACTCTTGGGAAGCAAGCATCATGTAGGATGACCTCATTAGGGAATGAAAACAATTAAATTAGGAATTGATGAACCCTAACCATACAAATCTAGAAGTTGGGGTTGATGTGCCCAAAATTGACCTGTAACAGTTGCCCCCTAAAGCATGAAGTCAAAAATAACATGTCGAGTGAGATGCTTTGCCATTTCGAGAGAAGGTTTCAAAACGAAAGGAGACCTGCATTAGTTACAATACATATATCATAATACTTTTATTTTTTTGATGAACTAGCTGAGGGAAGCCATACCCATACTCAGCTTATAAACTTTCATTACATGTACAAATATAGTCGTCTAGAGATATACACCCATGAATGGATGACCATGAATGTAAGGCCATTGTACATTTGATATAGTACTCCTGAAAAATATATCGCAACCCAGATGGATGAAACTAGATCCGAGGTCTTCGAACTTGTCCAATCTTTCACTCAAGTATAAGTCTAGCCATGTGAATAGATGATATGAAGTCAAACATGGAGAGACATCGTCTGATTACTAGCCAATGATGTAAGTTGTTAACAGACATGAGAGGAATCACCGATAATGATAATGACCCTCAAGGTGCTGTAGTACATTTCACAAGGTGTCAATAAATGTTTTGATGCCGTACACCATATGAAGTCTTTCGGTCAAAGGCCAGTGATGTTAACCTATCGCCAGAAGCGAGAAACCTGCCATTGATGTATGCAAGCCTCAAGGTACTGAAGGGGTGTTTCTAAGTCAACTTCTTGGATGATGTGTTGATGTTGACAAGAAGAGACTCATCCCAGGTGGGCCTTGATGTATTCCACATCAACGACACGAAACGAGGTAATGAATTTGAAGATGAAACATCGACTCACGACACAAGGTTTAGGAATGGAGGGCATGAAAATGAAGGTTTATTGCATTGTAAAGGATGTAGTTTTGAACTCAATGAATTCTCTTGAACATATCAATGACACTGAGGTGAATTGGTAGCATTGACCCAAAACAAAGTGATTGATGGTATGATAGACCAACGGTGTGATAACCTTCAAGCTTAATGACCCAACCCACATAGTCATGATGATGAAGTGAAAGTGTCATGTTTAAGAGAAACCTCCTACCATAAAGGTTTCTCAGCTTTTTCCCATTTTCCCCAGTGATTTTGACCAGTACCTCTTTATTTTTTATGAATCTTGAGGAGGATAACATATGCTTGTTGTATAATTTCACCCTTCATGTGAATTCATCGCTATTTGATGTTTTAACGAGTCTAGTGAAGGTGAAATTCTGTCTTGTCTAGATGGACAAGTTTGTAGCTATTTGATGTTTTTAACAAGTTTAACGACAAAGATAACTTGGTTATTTTCTCATTTAGAGAGTCTGAAAAAGGGACTAAAAGGAAACTCCACAATTTCTTTTTCGTAAATTTGCCTCTCAAGCCCGAAAAAGCATAAAATAATACAAGAGATAACCTATTGATCATGTTTGACCAACGAGTACCTTTTTGTAGTTAATCTATCTCAGCCTGAAGAAGGGGTAAAACTATACTGAGTAGATATCGATTCTAATCCATTAAAAAGCTATAAATGACAAGAGCTCGACAATCTTTTCATGTTTAGAGAGTCTGAAAAGAGCTTAAAGGGGACTCCACTTTGAGGAACGAGTGGTATCTAGGGTAGAAACTAGTTCCGGTGATGCTGGAACTTCTCAAAACATGTTGATTTCTGTGAAGAGGTTGGCTAATAGGACCACTCATTGCAACTATTCCTCAAAAAGTGGTAAAACAACCAAGTGAAAGCGTATGATCGGCCAAAGGGATGGTGGAAATGGAATGAAAAAAGCCAAGGCTTATTTGACAAAAAAGGCTGATAGAATGGCAATCACAAGGGTTAAACTGGAAATGGGTTCATTTTAAGACAAGCTTGAACCATAGGGAATTGTGCTTGGATTCAGTTTCATGTTTACATAAGCTTGAAATGAAAAAACTATGCTTGGATTCAATTTCATTTTTACAGAAGTTCGAAATGAAAAACTATGCTTGGATTCAATTTCATTTTTACACAAGCTTGAAATGAAAAACTATGCTTGAGATTGGTTTACATGCCCGCAACATGATGAAAGGGAAAGTCTCCCGTAACCAGATGGAAGTCGTTGCGGTGAAGCAGGACAGTTATCCAACACATTTTTGGCTTCATCCATATAGACAAAGGTGAATGGGGTGATTCCCTTCACATAACCTACGGGAAAATTTAACTTTACCACTAGGTGCATGCCCCCCAAACTTCATTACATTGACCTAAGTAGACTACTCGTAGTTATTAAGTGGATGGAATGAAGGTTCTTTTACGAGATCAAGTGAAAGACTCGACTGGGATTTTACGAGATCTAATCAAAGACTCGACTTGGAACTTCACTCCAAGAGACCTTGTTTCATTTTTAAAAGAGATTGACATAAGACAATGAACTCTGCTTTGATTTCTTGTTTCAATTTTTAACGAACTTGACACAAGACAAGGAACTATGCTCATGGATCTATTTCATTTTTTAAACGAGGTTGACACAGTAAAAGAACTATCCTCAAAGACCCTTGTTTCATTTTTTAACGAGGTTGAAACAAGACAATGAACCATTCTCGAAGACCCTTGTTTCATTTTTTAAACGAGGTTGACACACGACCAGGAACTATCCTCATGGACTTATTTCATTTTTAACGAGGTTGACATAGTAAAAGAACTATCCTCATGGACCTATTTCATTTTTTAACGAGGTTGACACAGTAAAAGAACTATCCTCATGGTCAATCACAACTCATAAGTGTTCATGAATGAGAGGTCTAGTTCCAATGCCCCCAGCACATGATGTATAACATCACTAAATTGATCGTTAGTTGATGTAGGTATGGAACAGGTTTCCACATAATTAACCCGTGGTGGGGATGATACCATTGGTACAAAAGGATCACTTAGGGAATATGGTTTACTAGGAGCCATATTTGGACTGGGAAATGATAGCTGGTCAATGGTGACAATGTTGCCTTCATGTAGGAAACAAATCACTCGAAAGAGTGTTGAAACAATAGCTCCCATGTCATAAACATAGTCGCACCCAAGAAGTAAATTGTAATCTAAAGGTCCTGGCACTACCATCATGTTCATATAAATGGTTTTTCCTCCCAAAGTAATGGGTAAGCGAGGGACGATCCCTAATGGTCAGCTCGTTCCTCTGTTAAAAGCCAACATATTCTATGTAACTAGCACAAGTGGCAGTGAACCGAGTTCTTGCCAAGCAGTTGAGGAAAGGATACTCACAGATGCACCTTCATCTATAATAATGTTTCATACAATCATACTACAAAATTGTACGATGATCTAGAAAGGCACATAAGAAGGAAGGTGAAATCCTGCTAGTCGATTCCAATCAAAGGAAGTGACCAGACTACTTACAGGGGGTCCCGTAGAAATAGGAGAATTAACCCCTTGAGTTATGAGAACTGGAGGATTTTCCTCCTGTCTTGATGGAACAAGAGGACTACCCCCAAGTTCATTAGAATCTGAAGAAACAAAAAGAACATGAATAGTATCATTTTTACTCTCTTCGGCAAAGGTAGAATTTACTGAAGGTGAAATTGGGTCAACTGTTACCTCGACCTGTTGATTTGGGTTGGGTATAGACTCAAAGGATTCACTCTTAGAGAGAGTGGGTTTGATGGACGATTGACTTGAGTCAGTCAATTCATCAACTAGTGAAGGATTTAGGGAAATTTTCTTGTAACTAGATGGAAGTCGTTGCGGTGAAGTAGGATGGTTATCCAACACCTTTTTGGCTTCATCCAGATAGGGACAATGGTGAATGTGGTCATTCCCTTCACATAACCTACATGGAAACTTGACTTTCCCTTTCTTTCCATGATATTTACTGCCACTAGTTGATGGTGTGTCACCAACATGATCTCCAGAAGTTGATTACACAAGATTATGTAAACGAGAAGACCATTCTTCCAAGATCTTAGGAATATCAGGACAACTTCAAAGAAGATGGTCTGGCACACAAAGTTTGAATGGATATTAAACTTTGTGAGTCTTGATCGATGGTTTCTCATCTGATGCTATAGTCAGAGCAATGGTTGCTTGGTTTCCCCTCTGCTGAATTTGCTTCTTCTTCTTCTTCTTCTTCCCTTTCTTCTTCTTCTCAGCCACTTGGTTACTAGTACCAATACTTTCACTAGGTGAAGAGGAAGAAGGGGAGGAGGAGATAACAGAGGAAGAAGGCAAAGGGTAAACTTTAGGATCAACTGGAGGTTGATTTTTTCCAGTTGGAGGTCTATTCGATTGTGGAGAAATCACGGAATTTTGAAACAAGGAGGTTGAAAACAACCACACTGGCAAGCCAATGGTAAATCCTAGAAGGGATAATGTATCCATATAAGGAGCACCAATATTTCCGAACGGAGGAAAAGAACTAGGATCCCATCAAAAGGAATTCCTTGATTGATGGACTCTGGATTTGTTGCCATATGTTTTAACCTAAGATAAACTAAGGAACGAGCATGGAGGATGTTATCCACAGTCAATTAATTTTTATGACACTAGAGCATAACTTTACTTTTTCATTTTTAAAGAGTCAAGAAAAAAGTAAAAGATGACTCTAGTCGCCTTCAATGTTTAATGAGCCTGAAGGGACAAGTGCTTAGATGATTATTTTACAGTTAAATAGTCAGAAAGGAATGAAAGTGACTACTCTAGAGATTCTAGACAACAGGGTTTACCAAACAAATAGAAAAACTGCAATATACACCTTGGTGATAAATGAAAGAGAAATTACCAAGGTCTTTACTATGGCAGCCAATCTTCCTGAATGTTGTGTTCGGTGCATTGTGATTGGTAAGGTGGCAGACTCGACTTCCTAGGGATAAAATATTTCAACCTATTGGGATCTCCCACTATATACTCGACAACACAGGAAGTGCAAGTCCATACTAGTACTTATCGAATCAGAGAGGAGGAATCAGCCAACCTCAACGAAAATGACAGCCACTAGGTTTTTAGACGCTGGAACACGTCTCTAGCCTAGACCTCTAGATGTTTTCATTAAGCTCCAATGTGTTATTAGGTTAATTGATGTAAATTTTAGGTTGATCTTACTTAAAATTTTCCTTTGAGGGTTCACGATGAGATGCTTTCTAAAATTCCTAAAAATGCAACTAGAATTAGAAGCACTCTTTCCATTTATTTTTAGCATTGAAAATCCTAGCCATGAGAGATAGAGCATAAAAGTACTTTTTGAACAAACAACAAAGAGCACAAACTAATGCAATTCCCTAAACCATTCCTTTCAAGCATTCACAAGCTTTCATATGCACAATTCATGTTTTTCTTTTCAGTTTCTCTTAATGTGAACGATGCAATAAGTAAAACTAATGGACAAATGATTCAAAACTCTTTTCATAAAAATGACGATTTGTGACATTTTCTTTTAAAGGGAAAGGAAGACTGTATGACACTTTCAATTTTAAATAAATGAATATTTTCGACACTTTAAATGAAAATACAATTCAAATGCACAAGTAAATCAATCGATTATCTATGAAAGAAGACTTTACGACACTTCACTATTCAAAGAAAATGATGACTTTATGAAACTTTTCTATCGACAAAAATAATCAATCAAAAACTTACTTTGAATATAGACTAATAATGAAAAAAAAATTAAAGAAACATTAATAAATCCAATCAAAGTAGGGATAGAATAAGGAAATAAAATATTGTTTTCAGAGATAAGACATCACTTACATTCAACAAGCAATTCAACCTGACGAAAATTGACAAAAGTTTTCAGTGCCTAGATGGGAAAACTGACCCTAAATGGATCATCACAGGAAGAAGTTAGATATAGTGCACTTCATCACACTATATCTATCATGGAAGTGCACTGCATCACACTGTGTTAGTGACAGAAGTGTGATGATTACTGAAGGCAATTTTATGCTCAAAATTGACTCAATTTCTAGTGAATTGA
Source organism: Pinus taeda (assembly GCA_000404065.3). Classification (NCBI taxonomy): domain Eukaryota; kingdom Viridiplantae; phylum Streptophyta; class Pinopsida; order Pinales; family Pinaceae; genus Pinus; species Pinus taeda. The sequence continues at coordinate 77,259 of APFE030094396.1, forward strand.
ACTTGAATTCAATGAATAACAGAAGGTATAGTATGTCAAAGTGTTTTAAGAGATTTATAAGCTACTAAAGGGATAATATCGTTCCCTAGTTGAGTCACCAATTTTGTTTTGGGAAAATTTAGTGTTTCTACAAATGCCTGACCTTCTAGAACTAGTAGCTAGTCAAGAAACAACAGACAAAGTAATTCACTATTTTCCCTATAATTAACAGATAAGAGCAGGAAGAAAAGGAACTAACCTGTAAATTTTGCTCTATCCCTCTCTCCTTTGATCGATTTCTCTGCTCCTTTCCATACTTAACTCGCTTGGAAAGTACCTACACACAAGCAAAGACAGAAACCCATCAAAGCATAAAATAATGATATGTTAACTAAACATATCATAGAATCAAGAATACAATATACATCACATAAACACATGAATGGAAAAATCTTAGAATTATTTATTAATAGAAGGAAAGATTACAACCATGAAGATTGATGCTCGATTCAGTGTCATCCTTCCAGCTTCAAACCCTTCTCTCCTCATGAAGCAAAAATTCGTCATCATAAAATACTCTTACATAATCTCATTCAAACAACATTTCCTTAGCTCAAGAAATTAAAACCTAGACCAGACTTTGAATGCTTGGTCAATTTATAGCTGAATGAAGTAGTTTAAGCCATTAATATCCTTCATGAATGCTTTTCCAAATTTGGGAAGTGGTTCCATGGAGTAAGGGATAATGGATTAAGGTTCATTCATCCTCTTCCTCATCCAAAAGAAAGCTCAATCCTTTTGGAAAATTCTAGAAGTGTCCATTGGATGAGGAATCCAATGGATTCATTTCAAAAATTCGATGAATCTCCCTCAGCACATGTGAAACAAAGCGAAATTGTGTTGCAGTGCACTCAGACGGTGGAATTCCTGCATTGCAACGCAGCCTGATAAAGGGCCACCTGTGCTGATCTCTCTAGGGGAATTTTTTGGATGAATGATGACATGGAAACTCTTGGGAAGAAAGCATGATGTAGGATGACCTCATTAGGGAATGAAAACAACTATATTAGGTAATGGTGGATCCTACTAATACAGATCTGGAAGCTTGAGTTGATGTGCCCAAATTCACTTGTAGTATTTGTGCCCTAAAGCATGAAGTCAAAAATAACATGTCGACTGAGATGCTTTAACACTTGGAGAGAACGTTTCGAAACAGAAGGAAACCTACATTAGTTACAATACATATATCATGATACTTTTATTTTTCTCACGAACTAGCTGAGGGAAGGCATACCCATAATCAACTTAGAAACTTTCATTACATGTATAAATATAGTCATCTACAGATATAGACCCATGAATGGATGACCGTGAATGTAAGGCCATTGTACATTTGATATAGTACTCCTAAAAAATATATCGTAGCCTAGATGGATGAAACTAGATCTGGGGTCTTCGATCTTGTCCAATCTTTCACTCAAGTACAAGTCTAGCCATGTGAATAGATGATATGAATTCGAACATGGAGAGACATCATCTGATTACCAGCCAATGATGTAAGCCATTAACAGATGTAAGAGGAATCATCAATAGTGGTAATGAACCTCAAGGTACTACAGTACATTTTGCAAGGTGTGAATAAATTTTTTGATGTTGAACACCATAAAAATTATTTTGGTTGAACGCCAGTGATGCCAACCTATCAACGGAAGTGAGAAACCTGTCATTGATGTATGCAAGCCTCAAGGTACTGAAGGGGTGTTTCTAAGTCAACTTCTTGGATGATGTGTTGATGTTGACAAGAAGCGACTTGTCACAGGTGGGCCTTGATGTATCCCACATCAATGACATGAAACGACGTAATCATTTTGGAGATGAAACATCGACTGATGACACAAGGTTCATGAATGACGGGCATGAAAATGAAGGTTTATTGTATTGTAAAGGATGAAGTTTTCAACTGAATGACTTCTCTTGAACATATCAGCAACACTGAGGTGAATTGGTAGCATTGACCCAAAACAAAGTGATGGATGGTATGATAGACCAACGGTGGGATAACCATCAAGCTAAACGACCAAACCCACATAGTCATAGTGATGAAGTGAAAGTGTCATGTTTAAGAGCGGCCTGCAACCATAAAGTTTTCTCTGGTTTTTCCAATTTTCCCTAGTCATTTCTGATGAGTACCTCTTTACTTTTTATCAAGCTTGAGGAGGATAACATATGTTTGTTGTATAATTTCACCTTTTGGCTGAATCAATTGCTATTTGATGTTTTAACAAGTCTAGCGAAGGTGAAACTCGGCCTTGTCTAGATGGTAAGTTTGTCGCTATTTGATGTTTGTAACAAGTTTAATGACAAATATAACTTGGTCCTTTTCACATTTAGAGAGTCTGAAAAAGGGACTAAAAGGAAACTCCACAAGTTCTTTTTTGTATATTTGTCTCTCAAGCCTAAAAAAGTATAAAACAATACAAGAGAGAACCTATTGATCATGTTTGACGAACGAGTACCTTTTTCATAGTAAATCTATCTCAGCATGAAGAAGGGGTAAAACTATACTGAGTACATATCGATTCTAATCTATTAACGAGCCAGGAATGACATGCGCTCAAGAATATTTTCATGTTTAGAGATTCTAAAAAGAGCTTGAAGAGTAATCCACTTTGAGGAACAAATGGTGTCTAGGGTAGCAAATGGTTCCAGTGAAGTTGGAACTTTTGAAAAAATGTTGATTTCTGTGAACAGGTTGGCTAATAGGACCATTCATTGCAACTATTCCTCAAAAGGGGGGTAAAACAACCAAGTCAAAGTGTATGATCGGCCAAAGGGATGGTGGCGATGGGATGAAAACAACCAAGGCTCATCTAAGGAAAAATGTTGATACAATGGCAATCAGAAGGGTTAAACTAGAAATGGGTTCATTTTAAGACAAGCTTGAACCATAGGTAACTGTGCTTGGATTTAGTTTCATGCTTACACAAGCTTGAAACGATAAAACTATGCTTAGATTCAGTTTCGTTTTTACACAAGTTCAAAAAGAAAAACTATGCTTGGATTCAGTTCCATTTTTACACAAGCTTGAAATAAAAAACTATGCTTGATATTGGTTTACATGCCCCCAGCATGATGAAAGGGAGAGTCTCCTGTTACCAGATGGAAGTCGTTGTGGTGAAGTAGGACGGTTATCCAACACCTTTTTGGCTTCGTCCAGATAGACAAAGGTGAATGGGGTGATTCCCTTTACATAACCTATAAGAAACGTTAACATTACCGCTAGGTCCATGCCCCCCAAGCTTCAATACATTGAACTAAGTAGACTATCGTGGCTATTAAGTGAATGGAATGAAGGTTCTTTTACGAGATCAAGTGAAAGACTCGACTAGGATTTTACGAGATCTACTCAAAGACTTGACTTGGAAATTTGCTCCAAGGGACCTTCTTCAAGTTTTAAAAGAGCTTGACACAAGAAAATGAACTCTTCTCTATTTCCTTGTTTCAAATGAGATTGACACAAGACAAGGAACTATGCTCATGGAGCTGTTTCATTTTTTAAACAAGGTTGACACAATAAAAGAACTATCCTCTAAGACCCTTGTTTCATTTTTTGACGAGGTTGAAACAAGACAATGAACCATCCTTGGATACCCTTGTTTCTTTTTTTAAACGAGGTTGACACAAGACCAAGAACTATCCTCATGGACCTATTTCATTTTTTAATGAGGTTGACATAGTAAAAAAACTATCTCATGGACCTGTTTCATTTTTTAACAAGGTTGACACAGTAAAAGAACTATCCTCATGGTCAATCACAAATCATTTCCAATTCCCCCAGTACATGATGTACAACATCACTGAATTGATCGTGAGTTGATTTAGGTATGGAACAGGTTGTGACATAATAAACCCATGGCGGGGATGATACCATTTGTAGAAAAGGACCACTTAGGGAAGATGGTTTACTAGGAGCCATATCTGGACTAGGAAATGATAGTTGGTCAACGGTGAAAATTCTGCCTTCATGCAGGAAACAAATCACTTGAAAGAGTGTTGAAACATTAGCTCCCGTGTCATAAACATAGTCGGGCCCAAGAAGTAAATTGTAATCTAAAGTACTTAGGACTACCTTTACATTCAGATAAATAGTTTTTCCTCCCAAAGTAATGGGTAACCTAGGGATGATCCCTAATGGTCAACTCATTCCTCTCTTAAAAGCCAACAGATTCTATGTAACTAGCACAAGTGGCAGCGAACCGAGCGCTTGCCAAGCAGTTGAGGAAAGGATACTCACAGATGCACCTTCATCTATAATAGTTCCATATACAATCATATTACAAACTTGTACTATGATCTCGAAGGACACATAATAAGGAAGGTGGAATCCTGCCAGTCGATTCCAAACAAAGGAAGTGACCAGACTATTTACAGGGGGTCTTGTAGAAATAGGAGAATTAACCCCTTGAGTTTTGAGAACTGGAGGATTTTCCTCCTGTCTTGATGGAATAGGAGGACTTCCCCCAAGTTAATTAGAATCAAAAGAAAAAAAAAGAACTTGAGTGGTATCTTTTTTACTCTCTTCGGGAAAGGTACGATTTACTGAAGGTTAAATCGGGTAAACTGCTACCTTGACTTGTTAATTTTCGTCGGGTATAGACTCAGAGGATTCACTTTTAGAGAGAGTGGGTTTGACCAACGGTTGATTTGAGTCAATCAATTCATAAACTAGTGAAGGATTTAAGGAAAGTTTCCTCTAACCAGATGGAAGTCGATGAGGTGAAGCAGGAGGGTTATCCAACACTTTTTTGGCTTCATCCAGAATGGGAAAAAGGTGAATGGGGTGATTCCCTTCACATAACCTACGTGGAAACTTGAATTTTCCCTTCTTCCCACGACCTTTACTACCACTAGTTGATGGTGTGTTTCCAACATGATCTCCAAGAGTTGATGACACAGGACGATGTAAACAAGAAGACCATTCTTCTAAGATCTGAGAAATATCAGGACAACTTCAAAGAAGATGGTCTCCCACACAAAGTTTGCATTGATATCGAACTTTGTGAGTCTTGATAGACAGTTTCTCATCTGATGTTGCATTCAGAGCAATGGTTCCTTGGTTGCCCCTCTACTGAATTTGCTTCTTCTTGTTCTTCTTCACTTTCTTATTCTTCTTAGCCACCTGGTTAGTAGTACTAATAATTTCACTAGGCGAAGAGGAAGAAGGGGAGGAACAGACAACTGAGGAAGAAGGTAAAGGGTCAAATTTAAGATCAACTTGACGTTGATTTTTTCCAGTTGGAGATCTATACAATTGCGGAGAAATTAGGACATTTTGAACCAATGAGGTTGAAAACAACCATATTGGAAAGCACCAATATTTCCGAAGGGAGGAAAAGGACTAGGATTCCCATCAAAAGGAATTCCTTGATTGGTGGACTCCAAATTTGTTGCCATATGTTTCAACCTAACATCAACTAAGGAACGAGCATGGAGGATGTTATCCACAATCAATTAATTTTTATGAAACTAGAACATAACTTTACTTTTTCATTTTTAAAGAGTCGAGAAAAAGTAAAATATGACTCTAGTCGCCTTCAATATTTAATGAGCCTGAAGGGACAAGTGCTCATATGATCCTTTTACAGTTAAGGAGTCGAAAAGGAATGAAAGCGACTACTCTAGAGATTCTAGACAAGAGGGTTTACCAAATAAATTGCAAAACTACAATATACACCTTGGTGATAAATGAAAGAGAAATTACCAAGGACTCTATGTACGACAGTCAATCTTCCCAAATGATGCCTTCAATACGTTGCGATTGGTAAGGCAGTAGTCTCAGCTTCCTAGGGATAAATGATTTCAACCTATTGGGGTCTCCCACTATATACTCAACGGTACTCGGAGCACAAGTCCGTACTAGTACTTATTGAATCAGAGAGGAGGAATCACCCAACCTCAATGAAAATGATAGCCACTAGGTTTTAAGATGGCAGAACATGTTTCTAGCGTAGACCTCTAGATGTTTTTGTTAAGTTCCAATGTGTTATTAGGTTTATTGATGTAAATTTTAGGTTGATATTGCTTAAAAATTTCCTTCGAGGGTTCACCATGAGATGTTTTCCAGAATTCCTAAAAATGCAACTAGAATGAGAAGCACTCTTTCCATTTATTTTTAGCAATGAAAATCCTAGCTATGAGTGGCAGAGCATACAAGTACTTTTTGAACAAACAATAAAGAGCACAAACTAATGCAATTCCCTAAACCATTCCTTTCAAGAAATCACAAACTTTGATATGCACAATTCATGTTTTTCTTTTCAGTTTCTCTTAATGTGAATGACGCAATAAGAAAAACTAATGCACAAATGATTCAGAACTCTTTTCATAAAAAATGACGATTTGTGACATTTTCTTTTAAAGGGAATGGAAGACTATATGACACTTTCGATTTTAAAGAAATGAATACTTTTGACACTTTAAATGAAAATACAAATCAAATGCATAAGTAAATCAATCGATTATCTATGGAGGAAGACTATATAACACTTCATTATTCGAAGAAAATGACAACTTTACAACACTTTTCTATCGACAAAAATAATCAGTCAAAAACTTACTTTGACTATAGATTGATAATGAAAAAGAAAAAATTAAAGAAACATTAATCAATCCAATCAAATTAGGGCTAGAATAATGAAATAAAAAACTATTTTCAGAGATAAGACATCATTTACATTCAACAAGCAATTCAACCTAATGAAAATTGACAAAAATTTTCAATTCCTAGATGAGAAAACTAACCCTAAAGGGATCATCGCAGGTAGCAGATAGAGACAGTGTGATGCATCTCACTATATCTATGAGGGAAGTGCACTACATCACATTGTGTTAGTCACAGAAGTGAGATGATTATTGAAGGTAATTTTATGCTCAAAATTGACTCAATTTGTAGTGAATTGAACTTGAATTCAATGAATAATAGAAGGTACAGTGTGTCAAAGTGTTTTAATATTTTGATAAACTACTATAAGGGATAGGATTGCTTCCCAGCGAAGTCGCCAATTTTTTTTTAGGAAAATTTAGTGTTTCTACAAACGCCTAACCCTCTAGACCTAGTAGCTAGTCTAGAAACAACAGACAAAGTAATTCACTGCTTTTCCTATAATTAATAGATAAGAGAAGGAAGAAAAGGAACTAACCTATAACTTTCACTCGATCCCTCTGTCCTTTCATCAATTTCACCACTCCTTTTCGTACTTAACTTGCTTGGAAAGTACCCGCACACAAGCCGAGACAGAAACCCGTCAAAGCATAAAATAACAATATGTTAACTAAACATATCATAGAACCAAGAATACAATATACATCGCATAAACACATGAATGGAAAAAGCTTAGAATTATTTATTAATTGAAGGAAATATTACAACCCATGAATACTCATGCTTGATTTAGTGTCATCCTTTCAGCTTCAAACCCTTCTCTCCTCATGAAGCAACAATTCGACATCATAAGAATACTCTTACCAATCTCATTCAAAACAACATTTCCTTAGATCAAGAAATTCCAACCTAGACCAGCCTTTGAACGCTTGGTCAATTTGTAGTTGAATGGAGGAGGTTAAGCCATTAATGGACTTCATGTATGATTTGCCAAATTTGTTAAGTGGTTCCATGGAGGAAGGGATAATGGATTAAGGTTCATTCATCCTCTTCCTCATCCAAAAGCGAGCCTAATCCTTCTGGAAACTTCCAGAAGGATCCGTTGGATGAGGAATCCAACAATTCATTTCAAAAATTCGATGAATCTCACTCAGCAGAGGTGAAATAAAGGGAAACTATGCTATAGTGCACCTAGACAGTGCAATTCCTACATTGCAATGTAGCCTGATAAAGGGCCTCCTGTGCTGATCTCTCTAGGGGCAGTTTTTGGATGAATGATGACATGGAAACTCTTGGGAAGCAAGCATGATGTAGGATGACCTCATTAGGGAATGAAAACAACTGAATTAGGGATTGATGGACCCTAATAATATATATCTGGAATCTGGGGTTGTGTGCCCAAATTGACCTATAACAATAGCTAAAGAATAAAGTTTTTACCCCCCAAAAAACCTTTTTTTGGTGCCTCAAAATTCTCACTAAATTTCTTAGACCTTGATTTTCCAAATTGGCACCCGTCAATAAAAATGGTCATGTTAGCTAATTCCTACACTTTTTACACTCTAAAAGCATCAATATGGATGGAAAATAATACCATGATACAATATATATAATTATAACTCTAGTTAAGGGTTGAAGGATTCAAAACTAACAACTAGTATGCTATGAGGCTATGTTATAACCAGGCGAGTAGGAGGAAAAGGGATTCTATTTTATTCGAGTGCCTTTTGTTCCATAAATGAAAAAAGTAGCTAAGAGTAGATAGGGAGAGAGAAAATATAAATAATTTGAACATTATAGTATCCCATGGGTGACAATAATCATTCATTTTTACTTGCATCCATTTCCATTCAAAGAAAGAGAGTACAACAACCTCACTTCCAACTACATTTTCTCAGGTTATATATTGTGTTAAATTTTGGTTTGTGAGAGTCATTTCCCTATTCTCTATCTATTAAATAATTATAAATTTCATGAATAAATAATAAAAAAAATAATTTACAAATCCAAAAATCCATGGAGAAATAAACCCTCAAATTGTAGATTACATATTCTTAGCACAATTTTATGAAATCTATTATGACAAACTATCTAGTGGAATATCCATGGCAGTTTATGGATCACTGTAAAATATTTCTTGACAACTAATTCATCCTTAGATGGATGTATTTAGGAACATAATAACAATTTAATAGTTTCTACAAGTGAATATGGATGTATTCTAACATCCTAAAGGTCTGCCACCCAAGAGGGAAGTGGAGCACGAGATCTAGGTTTTTTGGACCCTCTATTGCCAAACATTGGGGTGTACAGGTAGTCCAATATAAAGGAAAATTAAGGGAAGAAATAATTGAATAATATAGTAGAAAAGGGTCCTCTTTTATCAAGTACCTCACCACGTTTGTCATCCATTATAATTATCCCAAAGAAGGATGAGAGTTGGGAGATGGGTATTGATTATAGGGAACTAAAAACATTATGCTCAAGGATAGGTACCCCATGCTAAGGATAGATGATCTACTGGATCATTCGTAGTAAGCCAAATAATTCACCAAGGTGGGTTTAAAGTTAGGATATCATTAGGTTTAGGTCAAATAATAAGACAACTAGATGCTCACCTTGAAAACTAGTCAAGGTTTGTATGAGTAGTTAGTTATGCCATTTTCCCTATACAAGTCACTAGCAATGTTTATGAGGTTAATGAATGATATATTATACCCTTTTATAGATTCATTTTTCATTATCGGTTTGGATGATATATTGGTATATAATTCTACCTAGGAGGAGAACATATCACATTTAATGAAGGCACTAGAGACATTAAATAAGCTCAAACTATTGGAAAAAATCGTGAAGTGTGAGTTTGCACAACAATATTTGGTGTATTTAGGATATGTGATAGGTTGATGAGATCTAAAGGTAGATCCTACCAATATAGAGGCCATCATTAAGTGGCTAGTTCCTACTAATTTGTTGAGGTCAAGAGTTTCATTGGGGTAGTATAATACCTATGGAATCCATAATCTTATTTTTAGTAGTAGCAACAACACTCCATCCCATAATAGTGAGTGACAAGAGTTTTGAATGGGGAATGGTTAGAAAAGTGCCTTTGAGGATTTATATAAGAAGATTAGCAAAGAATTCATTTTGGAATTAGTAAATGTGGAATATTCCTTCGAGGTGGAGAAAAATGTGAGTGGATATGTTATGGGATTGGTCTCGATGTAGGGAGGAAGGTTGTCATTCTACAATTTTGAAGTATTTCATGGGGCAATTCTCAAATTCTCAACCTATGACAAGGATCTCTATGTCTTAGTGCAAGTTGTGAAGAAGTGGAAACACTATTTTAAGGAAAAGGAGATATTAATCCATAGATATTACCAACCACTATAGTATCTATAGACCCAAAGTAAGCCACGACAAATGAAGCACTACCACTAGAGATGATTTCTGCAACATTCTTTATTAGTGACTAAGTACAAAAATGGGAGAACAATTCTAATGACATGCTTTGAAGGCCACCCAAATCAAATTCACAAATTTTGGAACTCTTATGGACATGGATCCTTTCACTCATGATGCATACATAGAGGATGAGAACTGCAAGAAGGTGTTTCAACACTTGTAAAGCCAAAATCATCTATATGATGGTGACATCACAATTGAATGCCGTATCTGGAATGGATTACTCTTTAGGTTAGATAAGTTATGTTCTCCTAAAGGTGAGTGACTATGGTTGGTGGGAGAGGGTCACGCCTCTAAGGTTGTAGGTTATCTTGGTGTAAGGAAGATAATGGCCAACTTGCAGAGGTATGTGTATTTCCCTAGGATGGAAGAACTTGTAGCTAGATTCATAAGAGAAAGCACATTTTTTATACCAATAAGACTAGTAAGTTTAGAGAAACATTCTACCTAAAAGTGGCCTCTTATGGAAAATTAATAAAATATTAGTTTAAGTAATAATATAAGAGACAATTGTGCAGGTAAAAGAAGAAAAATACCTTTTTCTAATTGTATTTTTGGCTTATCTCCTTATATGTTTATTCAAATTTCAAATGTAGACACCTATTGGATACATAAATAAATTACTCATCCATTGAGTATCCATTATACATAATTTTGAGAAGACCCACATTAATCAAAATTAAAGATACATTAACAAATGTGTTCAACATTCTTTTTTAATATATCTTCAATTTTTATCAATGTGTGTCTTCTCTAAAGTATGCATAATAGGTACTCATTGGATGTGAGATTAAATTTTGCATCAAACAAGTGTCTACAATTGAAATTTGAATAAACCTATAAGGAGTTAAGCCAAAAATACAATTAAAAAAAAATAATTTTCATCTTTTCCCTCCAAAATATTTACATGTACCTATTTTTAAATTTAAAGGATTTTGATCGGTTTACATATTATGACATGGAAATTACATGAAAATTTCATGGCACTTTTAGGCTAAAATTTCCTCTGATGCATGAAATGGGGTCGATACCATCGCTTAGCTATACTTACTCATCCTTGTGAAAGAATTTCCATGGAAACTGTGGGAGGATTACCAACAACTAGGAAGGGGCATGACTAGTTGTTCATGTTAGTTGACAATTTCATTAAGATACATGTTCTAATTCCTTGTGAAAGCACCATCAAAGGGAAAGAAGTAGGTAACTTGTTCTTTGGATGGATTTGTGTGCACTTAGGGATACCAAGGAGCATCATTTCAGATTTGGACATGGGATTTCTTAGACCACTTTTGATTAGATTGTCGGAGAATATGGAGATAAAATCGAAGAGGTTTACAACATTTCATCCATAGAGAGATGGGAAACTAGTAGTAAACACGACTTTGGTACAAATTTTACAAGGTTAGAATTGTTCATTTCGGGTAGAATCGTATGTGCTCTAGCCATGAAAATTTGTGGAGAGGCTACAACACATGAGATCTTCAAGACCTAGAAATGGTTTGGGCAGATTGTACCCAATTTGGGAGATATTAAAATAATTAATATTTTTAATGGAGTTCCTAAGTCTAAACTTAGGAAAAATAAAATATTAATGGGTATTAATATAAAATTGGGTTAGAAGGTTCAAAAATACATGGATCAAACCAAATATAATCTTAGCGTTTGATTAGAGAAGTAATCTCGATTGTTGAAGGATCAATAGGAAAAGTATAAGCGGAGGCTTGAGGATTAGTTGGAGAACGCACCAGAGTGATCAGTTATGCATTTTTCTAGAGTGGGGTTGCTAAGAAAAAGTGAATTAGTGATCAACAGTGAAGGGCCGTGAGTACTGGACAGAGAGGTAGAGACAGTACTAAGAGACCAACGCAAAAGAAGAGAGAGTGAGAGAAGTAGCCAGTTCAGGCCACACAAAGCCCACCAAAGAGAACACAAAGGCCAGAGGGACTACATCATCCACGCAAATGCTGTTGGAGTGATGCAAAAGGTCCTAGAGGTTGTGCAGTGCCTCAGAGGGCTGATGCAGAGGGTCCTGGGGCTGATGCACAAGGAATAAGGGCAAGCCCTGAGCTTTCGATTTTCCAGAGAGGGTTTCATGGGACAGGTTTTCTGAATATATGTTTCTGTATATAGAGGTATATGCCATGCATTTTTCTCTGTCGAGTGAGCCGGTTAGGCACCTAGTTGTACTCAAGAAAATACTACTTAATAATAAACCCTTAGAATAACTACACCAGTTTTCCCACATTGGGTTTTTCCGGGGACATTTGTCCAAAAATAACCGTGTCACTTTTGTGTTTTTTTTCTTTCAGTTGATGATATGTAGATGTTGTGATTGTATTGTGTTTATTTCAATACTTAAATTTGTTTAAATAAATTGTTCATAATTTACAATTAGAATAAATAAACCAGCAGAATAAAGATTACTTTTCTAACATATATACATAGAAAATTCAACTTGGTATCAAATCGTGGTTGCAAATCATATGAGAGCTAAAGGCATCAGCTAAGTAGAGAATTTGCAGTAGAATCAGTTGTCTTAAGTGATAGTAGTTGATCCTTGCAGAAGCGATAGAGGAAGGGTTGATGCAGAGGGACTGCATCATCAGTTTGGGCCTGAGAGAGGCGAGCGCAGAGGCTGAGGAGGGTTGAAACAGGCTCACGCAAAGCCACACAGAGGCTAGGAGGGCTGACACAGTTGGCTAAGGGAGTTGTTTTGCCAGTGCCAAGATTGCATATGCCCAAGAGGATCAACCCTTAAGTATATGGGGTAAGGGAAGTTGTGGGTAGTTTTCTGGAGCAAAGCTGGTGGGGTACTATGATCAGAAAAATACCTAACAGGGAAAAACTAAGGTAGAGGGAGTTGTTGCCAAGGCAAATTTTTGGCCAAGGAATCTAGATTAGTGGTGCAGTTGCACAAACAATCAAAGAGGAGCAACTTGAAAGTCGGAAGAAGGATTTATGGGAGAGAAAGCGGGACTCAAAGGGAGTCCAGAAGATAACTTCTAGTCAGGAAGTAGAGATACTCAGTAGGATTCGAACCGAGAACTTTCTGGCATAAAGTATAGAGATTCAAAGGAGTTGACAAAGAAGAGTAGAGAGATGGATTTGAATGGGATGAGGGATTAGGATAGGTTGGACGAAGTGTCCAACTTTGTGGTCTGTAAGGCTAGGATCTTGTCCATTCTAGACAAACATCGTATCATGGGCTTTTCCTTGAGAGTAATGGATATCTGAGTTGACCCGATAGCTAATGAATGGTACAAGGAGGAAATGGCAAAGGAAAAGTGCATCATCCTTGATGGGGTTAAGGATCATGTGGTCCAAAATATTAGGAAGAAGGAAATATAAAATGATATCTGGGACACCTTGAATACATTATACTAGCACACTTCCTTATAGAGGAAGATTTTATTGGAGAATCAACTAAGGTCATACCAGATGCAGAAGGGAGAGAAGATAGATCTCTTCCTTGGTCAATTGAAGGAGATATATGACCAAATGACTTCCATAGGGTCCATGTCAGATTAGGAATTGATGGTGAGGACTACACTTAACATAGTCTCCAAGGAGTGAGAGACATTTTTCCAGAGCATACTGGATAGGGAAATTCTTCTAGATTGGGAAGAACTGTGGAACGCTCTTCATAAAGAAGAGATCAGCTGACTGACCAAGATGGGAAGTAGCAACAAAGGGATCAAGATCATGAAGGAAGAGGAAGAAGATGTAGTTTTAGCATTTGTGGGAAATTAGGAGAAGAGGAAGGAGAAGGACCTATCTAAGTTCAAGTACTTCCATTGTAGGAAAGTGGGTCATTATGTGAACCAGTGTCCAAGGAATAAGAGTAAGGGAGAGGCTTATGACTCTAAGGTAGTGTCAGTGAAGGTGGAGAAAGAAGTTGAGGAGGATGACCATTGTGCCCTAAGTGCTCATGTGTCACTAGAGAAGAAGTGGGGCAATGAGGGGCAGCATTCTTGAGGTACCCATCCTCTTGGATTATACCTTGCTATGGCAGCCGCGAGGAGGAGTAACAACACTGGCGAATGTCAGTAGAGACAGATGCAGATGAAGTAGTAGAGAGCAATACAGTGCAAGAGTCCTCAAGTAGAGCAAGTCTAGTAGGGTGCAACAGTGTGAGAAGCACGAGAGTGTTGCAACGATGCAAGATGGCACAAAGAGGTGTGCAATGATGCGGGATTCAAGGAGTTGTTGCAGCAACGCAGAGGTCAATAGAGGGAGAACTTGTTAGTGGCAGAGAGGGCTTCAACATCGGGAGTGTTTCTAGCCTGATTGGGATGTCAGAAGTTGGGTGGATCAGTTACTTACTTCTAAGCAACTGAGTTGCAGTGGAACAGTGGTTAGAAGTAGTAGGATGTAGCATGATGAGAGGGGGTTGTAGTACAAATACAGTGTTTGGAAGATGGACCAGCAGCAGCACAGATGCAGAGGGAGTTGTTGTACGGATGCAACAATGGTAGTGGAAGGGCCATGGGAAATAGTATATGATGCAACAATGTAGAGAATGTTAGGTGGGGAGGCCTAGCATCAACACAGGTACTGGTGCCAGATAATAAAGGTGATGCTCAGTGTAGAGTATTACTAGAGCACACTCCTCGCTAAGAGGGAATGGTGATTTGAGGTAGCATCATATGTGTTCTAGCCATGAAAATTATTAGAGAGGCTAAAGCACATGAGATCTCCAGGACCCAGAAATGGTTTGTGCAGATTGTACCCAGTTTGGGAGATATTAAAATAATTAATTTTTTTAATGGAATTTCTAAGTCTAAACTTAGGAAATATAAAATTTTAATGGGTATTAATGTAAAATTGGGCTAGAAGGTTCCAAAATACATGGATCAAGCCAGATATAATCTTATCCTTTGATTAGAGATGCAATCTCGTCTGTTGAAGGACCAACGAGAAAAGTATAAGAGGAGGCTTGAGGGTTAGTTCGAGAACGCACCAGAGTGATCAGTCTTCCATTTTTCTAGAGTGGGGTTTCTAAGAAAAAGTGAGTAATTGATCAACAATGAGGGGTAGTGATGGTTGGATAGAGAGGAAAAGATAGCACTAAGAGACTAGCACAGAAGTAGAGAGAGCCAGAGAAGTAAGCAGTTTAGGCGACACAAAGCCCAGCAGAGATAGTGCATAGACCAAAGGGACTGCATCATCCACGCAGATGTTGCTGGAGTGATGCAAAGGGTCTCAGAGGCTACGTTGTGTCTCAGAGGGCTAATGCAAATGGTTATGGGGCTGACGCAAAGGCTAGAAGGCCCAGCGTTGAGCTTAGGAGTTGTCAGAGAGGGTTTTATGGGAAGGGTTTTCTGAATACATGTTTCTGAATATATAGATATTGTTGCCATGGATTTTTCTCTATCGAGTGAGCCGGTTAGGCACCTAGTTGTACTCAAGGAAATATTGAGTAATAATAAACCCTCAGAATAATTGCACTGGTTCTCTCGCAGTGGGTTTTTCCAGGGACATTGTCCAAAAATAATGATGTCACTTGTGTGTTTGTTTTCTTTTAGCTGATGATCTATAGGTTTTGTGACTATATTATTTTTATTTCATTATTTAAATGTTTTAAATAACTTCTTCGGAATTTACAAGTAGAGGAAATAAACCAATAGAATACATATTAATTTTCTAATGGATAGACTTAGAAAATTCAACAAGAATTAGAAGCATCCAAGGAATTTGAATGGAATTCTATTATATATATAACAATCTTATGATATATCAATCCACATTTCTACTCGTAAGTGCCTATTTGAATCTTATTTTGGATATTTTACACCATCACCTTTAGATATTACATATGGTAAACAAGGATGGCTGAGGGAGGATATTATAGGCAATTCCCTAAGTTTAGAGAATTGTTTTTAGAAGATTAGGAAAATCCATATACAAGTATAGGGGACACTATCGAAGTCACCAAAAAACTACAATGCTAGGCATGTTTAATATAGAACAAAGAAATAATTCAAGGTGGGAGATAGAGTATATCACTAAAAAAGTACAAGGCTAGGCACGTTTAAGATAGAACAAATAAATCATTCAAGGTGGGAGATAGAGTATGGTTATAGTTGAACACAGAGAGGCTATAGACAACTGATACGAAAATAAAGGCTTTGTGATATATTCCCTCTCATATAATAGAAAAGGTGTGAAATAACACCTATAAATCAATCTTCTAGCATACTTGCATATTTACTTAGTGGTGAAATTAGAGAATCTAAAACCTTATGAGATTCCCATGTGGATTAGGAAGATGAATATATAATATTGTCTCTATAGGATTTACACAATATGCTCAAGAAAAATTGAAAAAGGATATAGTTTTGTAGAATAGGTTTGAAGCCAACATTGGTAGCATGATGTTTGGCAGATTGGGTTAAAAAGATAGCTTTTAGACAAGGCTATATGTACACTCGAGGGAATTCAGAGGAAAAATTTCCTCACCTCATTTAGTAAATGATTTTGCAGAAAATGAAGAGGTATGATATGATTGCATAATTATGTTGTTTTACATCCATATTAATTCTTTCAAAGTGGATAAAATGAAATAAATAACTAATAGTACCATTTTTACCAAAGGGTCCTTATTTGACAAATTGAGTCTAGAAGTGGTTTGATGCATCAAAAGGAATTTTTTTGGGGTAGTAAACTGCCTCTTAAGTACGATACCTCCTAAAACTATCCTACACATAGATACATTTCTAACAATGTAAGAATCATTTTAAACACATTCCATATGAAAAGGTTAGGCCACCTGGAACTTGTCCTTCCTATTTTAACCAGCATGATTTGAGAGGATGCGACATCATCCCCCAAAATTCATGGAAAAGGGGATAACCGCATGAACATGATGAGAAATACTCTAGTAGAGTTGATATTTTATCTCTAGTTTAGAGTTGAAGGATTCAAACTTAACCACTAGTAGGATATCAAGTTGTGTTATAACTAGACCACTAGGAAGAAAATTTGTTCCATTCTATTGGAGTGCATTTTATTCCATAGTTGAGCAAAGTAATTGATAGTGAATAGAGAGAAACATGAAAAATAGAGATGGTTTGTGTACTATATTAGCCCATGGGCCATAGGTATCACACTTTTTTAGTTCCATGCATTTCCATTCAAAGATAAAGAGCACAAAACAATCTCCCCATCCAACTAGTTTTCTCTTATAATGGTTTCTCAAGTCACATATTGGCTATTATGGTTGTGAATGGTTATATTTGTGTCTATTATCTACGTTATAAATTTCATATATTGCATGCATAAGAATAACACAATGATTAATTAATTTA
Organism: Pinus taeda; assembly: GCA_000404065.3. Lineage (NCBI taxonomy): Eukaryota > Viridiplantae > Streptophyta > Pinopsida > Pinales > Pinaceae > Pinus > Pinus taeda. Next base: position 94,671 of record APFE030094396.1, read on the forward strand.
GAAATCTAAGAAAAATTTAAACCTCACAATGTAGATTTTTCATTATATTTTAGAATATTTGTTATGATGAATTGTCTTGTTGAATATCAACAATGGCTTACCAATCATTGCATCCATAGAGGGTGTTGGCATTATGAATTGGTGTTGTCCTTGATGTTAACTTACCTATTGAGTTGTCCTTGATGTTAACTTACCTATAGAGTTGTCCTTGATGAAAACCTATTTGATGAATGGAAACCTACTTGACGAGTTTCCTCTTGATTAAAATCTACTTGTTGAAGGTATAAATAGGACGTGTTTACAAATGTGACAGAGTTTTTTGAAAAATACATGGTAGTTCAAAGGCAGAGGAATGATAAAGTTGGAAGTTCAAGAAGTATAAGCGGGTTCTATTAAGCCAAGTCACATATGTATGGTTTCTGTACCATGGTATTCTAAATACCAGGGGTCCTGTTGACGGTGCTAGACTTACCAACATGTAAGGGGATTTTCCTGGTAAGAAGTCCCAGTTAGACCTCAGACCATTTGGTGTAGGATTCCTAATAGTGTATCGTATAGTAATACCTTGACCGTGATTTCACATAACGGAAAGTAAGATAACTTTGTTGGTAGCAAGGGTTTGAGAGTTGCAGCGAGCCAAGGAAGGTGCATGAGAGGTTCTAACACATGTGGGTTGAGATGAGTGCACTCCTTGGAAACCTATGATAGCACACAGTTAAGAACAGAACACACAAGCAAAGATACATCAAAACATAGAAGAGAAGTGAGAAAAAAATCCGAATTGATGGTTAAAGGAACAACACATTTAAGAAATACATGCATAGTTATACGTGCATGCATAAGAAAACAAATACATATATCATTTAGAGTAAACTAGATAACATAGAATACAATACAACATCTACATGAAAGGTGCTAGATCTTGTTATATTAAGAAGTGTAAGTTCCAGTCATATAATACATCCATGTCCAACCACTAGTTCTAATAATGGAACGTTATAGACACAACCGCCTGCTCCTCCAAAGAGATGTACCAGCTCTGCGTAGTGGAGAAGCCAAGGCTCATTACAATACTATCCAAGTTCTCTCCACGATAGTCTTACCAGAAGCCTGGCCGAAGAAAATACTTTACAATGAGTTATGAGGTTTTATTTATAGCAAAGGGTGGGATGACCCTTGACATCCCCCTTTGTGACAATTCATCTACCCTCATGACTCTTCATCTACTTTATGACTGTTACATCCAAAAAATCGACACTTGAACTTCCACTTGACAAGACATTACATTACAATGCACATGTGCTTATGTGAGACAAAATGGCTTGAGAAAGTCATTCAAGACATCACTAACACTCGATCCTGTTGTGGTGAGAACTTCTTTGACATGCTTGTGATGGTGAAGGTGCTGGGTTGATGCCAATGTTGGTCATTCGTGATGGTGTGCATCCGCTCAACATTGACATATTGTTGAAGAGAACTCTTGCATCCATTATATCTAGGTGCATTGGTATGGCTCCTCTATCCAACTCATCTACTAGCATGCACATGGTCTTCTTAGGTGTAGCCGATGTATAGTGTTCGTGTTGATATTCCATTGTGTGATGGTGGTCATGCACATCAACTGTCAACTACATGTTCAGTTCCAATCATACTTGCTTCTTGCCTTTGCATTGGTGAGTGGACTGAATGGTTGGGATTGCATGCGTGTGCATAATGACATGCATGCTGCTTCATTCCCTTGCATATGATCAACAACACTACTCACCTTGTCTGATCTGTGCCAGCTACCGAGATGGACCTATAGCTTGTACAGGCACAATTTCATCAATGAGTGCATGGTACGCCCCCTGCTATTCCCATTCCAGCTGAAAGCCATTTGCTTGTCTATGCATCTCATGTTCTTCCTTAATTTGTTGCTTCAATACACACAACTCCTTCTTTGTTCCATTCCCTGTCTTTGCACAATGTTCATGTCATGTTGTCACCTCATAGCTTGAGTCTCCAAAGTTGCTTTCATCAACAGTGGATCTACTTGAACTTGCAACTTTGTTCCGCCTCTATTTTTTCAACAACCTTCCTCTTGCATTCATTGCTTCCGGTATGCTTCCCTCAGCTATTGTTCATGATTCTTCTCATTGTGATGCTATTTTTGTCATATCTTGATGTCCTTCTCTACGAACAATTTGATGTCTTCGTGGGTTGGAAAGTCCATAGACACTTCATCGGCTGCATCCCCAAGTGTGCTTTGGATGGTTTCTTTGACTCTTCTCTCTTGAAAACCATTGTACCTAGACTGCTGAGAGGCAGATGAACACCTGCAATACCTGGAGACATGGAAACACTCATGGCAAGCAATCTGTCAGTCGAAAAACAAAATGAACTTGAGAACTTACTTGCAACATACCTGTGTGACTAGTCATGAAGGTCATGCAATTTCGGCTAAGAGGTCGGAAGACTGAGTGCCAAAAATACACAAGGCACAGTCTGAGCTACTAGGAGTCTAGCTGACTACTAGATCTACACAATGCATAGCCCAGTCTGGCTGCTGACTACTGGAATTGTGCAATGTGCAATTCTAGCTAGGAGTGACTGCAGGATCAAGGACTGCATTGCGCAATTTTATGAGCTAACAGTCACTGTCCCTCAGAAATGCACAAAATAGTCCTGGATAACAGTGCCTCGAAGGAAATGTACATTTCTAGAGAGGAAGACAGAACCTTCCTTCCCCATATTACACAATGTTTTCTCAGTGAAGGCAAATTCTGACCCAAGGTTGGGTAGACTCATCGATGGACAACTGAAAGCAAATGTGAATGTGAATGAATGGCGATACTAAGTGTAAGCATAATTGAATGATCGTGCATGAAAATTATGAATGAGATAATCAGAAAATGGAACAACATGCATGTGGGTGAGGTGATTCGTTGAATCATTAACCCTTCGTGAAAAATAGTTTCATGCATGTGATAGAAGTGAGATGTTAATGAAAACTGAAATGGTGCTAGTACAAGATACTATGTATCAAAGCAATAGCAAGTTCTCACTGAAATCAAGTAGATAATGCTCATATGAAGCGAAACACAGAAAGTGCTAGAAATGTAATACAAGACATGGAAAGTGAGCTTGCCCCAAAACACCTGAGCTGAATGTGCCGACAACTCCTAGATGTGACGTGGGAAGTCAAAGTTGCAAGGTTGATGTGAGGAATTAGCTCTACAATGTCCAATTGATTAGTTTTGATAAAATCGAGGTTGGGAAAGTGACACTTGGTGGGAGATTTCTAAAATGATCCTTGTATGTAACCTCCAACTGCTAAAAATAGACCCTTGAAACAAGGGATTCCTTTGCATGTTGCCTTGGTTGAATCAAACCATGCATGAAAGTCCATTTTTCTCAGTCCCGGAGGGAACCGGTCAACTTTATTGCACATACAAGATGCTTCTCAACTGACGGGAGAAAATGCTCATTTCTGGTTAGGAGTTGGGCTGGCTTCTTAGAATATTTTCGCAATTTCTGGGTAGATCAGGTGACTATTGTCCAGATTTTCACAAATTCTAGGCTGAGCAGTTTAGCTGGGAAGGATTGCACAATTTTGTGGGTGAAGCTTGCTCTGAAAAATTGCACAATTCTAGGGCCTAGCAGGCTGCCAGTCAGGATTGCACAATTTCTGGAGGGAAGGCTGGTTTCCCTCCATATTTGTTCAAATTTTTGAAGGAGCTACTCAACCTACTACTCGATCAAGTCTGGATGACAAGCCTATGAGAAGAATGCATCAAGGTTTGATCAACATGTTATCTTTCTACAAGAAAATCAGAGGACCTTGTGTACTTAATGAAGCAATACATGCTGTTGTGAAGGTTTGTATGGAGGCTCCAAAACAAAGATAGGGAAAAATTTTGGAGGGTGGTTTTACCTACTACAACAAGTCTTTACCATGTTAATGGCCCATATTAATGAATGCGACAATGGATATTGATCTAGTCCGATATTACCACTGGAACTACTGTAGTTTTGACCTATGGTGTTGGAAAAATGCTAAACTATGTAAGGTGTTAAAGATCAAAGTATGGGACGTGTGCAAGTGATGAAAATCTTATGAATAGTTAAATCTAAAGAAAATATGCATGTTATGAGTTTTTGATGTTTTTCTTGACCTAAACTAAGTATGTACCTAAGAGTTTGATGATGGATAAGATCCAACAGATCTGAAATAATTATGCACCGATGGATAAAATGATGGATCAGGATCATGAGACCATAAATGACTTTCAATTGTATGATATTCTCATGGATTGACTAGATCTAAGTACGGATTCATGTTTTTATCTTTGAATATTATGATCTCAGTGTTTTTGAAGTTCTTAAGAGATCCCCAATTTTAGGTCGAAATTTGCAGATCTATATGTTGGTTGGTCTCGGGCAAAGCACGTATACACACGGGTTCGATTCTCCCAAGTTCCCTGCAGAAAGTAAGGGTTTATGTTTTTAAATGAGTGATCAACCTGATCTATGCTGCTATTTATCTATTTTTTATCAATGATGCCCTCATGTTGATCTCGATTGAGTGATAATCCCTGAAGTAGAACTGATTGGATGATGAAGCTGAATTTGTTTACATGTTAATTGGTTGAAAAGGTTATTGACGCTACTGATTATATCAGGATTTTGTAAGCTAACATAATATTTCAGAATATCTCTATTCAACTCTATGTCTGATTCATAATTACAAGTTTTCATTTTTCAGTATGTTAAGATCTATATGCAAATTTCTCTATAGAAAAGAGTGTATACATGTGGCTTGCCTTAAGTGAAGTAGCATATATGTTTTGGAATTTGAATGATCAAGGTTGCAGTTTATTATGTGTGTTGAAGTAGTATTCTAAGTTCATTTCTATGTACATGTTACAATGATCAGACTGTTCCATTTGATTGGTTGAGCTTTCTTAAGTTTCAGTTCATTGGGTTTCAGTGATTGGTTGATCCAGTTATGCCAAAGATTGATGATTGTATTACAGTAATGAGTTACTGTTTGATTGTTGAGCTTAAGTGTCGATATTGGATCCAATGTGAAAATTTATGAAACATGGTCCACAGACATTTCTGAGGGTTGGAACCTTTAGTGAGGAAGTAAAAGCTTCTTGCTAATAGTAGCTGGTAATCAAATTAGGGGGTTGGAGCTACCTTCCAGTAGAAGTTGGAGAATGAATGAAGGTTGTAGTCTTCTACATGTGGGTTCCTACGTATTGGTATGAGTCTGCACCATTATAAGATTGTAAAAATATTTTTCTTTATATTAAAATGAAGACAGAAACGAAAAAAAAACAGGTGGTTTTTTCCCACATTGGGTTTCCACCTTAAATATTGTTGTTCATGTGTGTTTCTTATGTGTGATGGTTTATATTGTTCTTACATCACATGCTTACTATCTATCTAATGTTTAAAAACGTATTTATACACTAGATAAAGACAAACATATGATGACTTAATTGAAACATAGGTTTACTAAATGTACGCTAGTTGTCTTAAGAACAGTAACGGACACACACGGGCTCCTTTCAGTAAAGTTGTGTTTAGAAATCAGAATATGAAATGAAAAATTCATTGATTTGAAAATACTAATTCACCCCCCACCTCTCATTATTTTTCCCAACAAATGGTAATAGAGGAGGTCCTTCAGTACAAGCTTGATCGTGTTGTCACTCATTGCATTACAGATTTAAATTGGTGAAGGTTGCCCAAGAGTAGTGACATTTGAAGCCACTGTCCGAGGCCATAGAATATATCAGAGCTCGATCAATCCCCCTTCAATGCTTAGTTCTCAGAAAAATATTTCCAATGGTATATCTAAGTCCAAAAATGGACTCTTGGAGCAAAAATTAGAGCACTTTGAAGATTACCATGGAAAAGCTTGGAAAATCAAGGAAAATGCCTAAGTATGAGAAAAATCCCGCAAATTGGCTATCTCTATAGGCCCACAGTAATAGAAAACCCCAAAGACCATGTGGGGATCGATTTCCAGCAAACTGTTAAACTGTCGGGGGAGGGCTGAAATAGTTCAACATAGGAAAGGCGAGCAAAATAGGGTCGGGCCTCTCCCCCTCCTCTCTCCTCCAAATGGCGGGTTCCCGCATCTCGACAGTCCCGTAGCTCGTCATAAGAGAAGATTCCATACTTAACAGACCTTTCTGGGGGCTGATCTACGATATAATGTTGTGTCTTTGGGGAAGGGCTAAATTAATGCAACACAGGAAAGTGGGACCAAAATAAGAATAGAACACCCTCCTCCTCTCTCCTCCATGTGGTGGGTTCTCATAGCCCGGTGACTGCCCATCCAGAATCCTACAATATATATGGATCGGCAGGGTTATGACTTAAAAGACCGTGCACGGGGGCGATTTCCGATATAATGAGAAATCGCCAGGGAAGGGCCAGAAAATTTTAACACAGGAAAGGTGAAAAAAACAAGAGTGGGATACCTCCCTTCTCTCTCCTCCATGTGGCGCAATCTAGCATCAGAGATGTCCCACAGTTAGTCACATTGGAAAGTTCTAAAAACTTTAAAGACTTTGCAAGGGTTGATTTGCGATATAATGTTGTATTGTCGGGGGAATGTAAAATAATTTAACAAAGGAAATGCCTGCAACACTAAGGAGGATGGCCCCCTTTCTCGCTCCTCCATGTGGAAGTACGGCAAGTGATGCGACAATATGGATGATGACGTGGCAGAGGACACGTGTCATCTAGTTTCACTATTTTCAGGGGTGACATGGGGCCATTTTTGGGTGCCACGTGTTACCATTCATAGGGTGAAACATGGCAGTGATGGTGTCACCTTGTGGACCGACGATCGTAACTGGTAAGGGGAAAAATGCTAAAGATAATGGTGCAGAGTGATTGTGATATGCGGGACTCCCCCCGGGATGCGATAAATTATTATAGCATGGTCCATAAGGAGAATGGATAATTTTAGGGGCTAATGTTCGCCCAGTGGGCTAATTTTCCATGATTGTTCCACAAAACAATTTGCTAATTTCCAATTTTTATAAAAGATGATTTGCCCAAATTTTAGAATATAAAATTATTTTACCTTAAAAATCACCAACATTTTATAGAGGCTATATATAAAATAATTATAAATTTGAATAGTTTTACAAATATATCAATATTTATTTATAGTTTGCATATTAGAGATTAGTAAGATTTTCCAATGTTTTTAAACTTCAAGAAAATTTTCGATGCTTAAAATTTTCCTTGATAAGGAGCCCGCATGAGGATTGTTGGCCCATGCTAAGGAAAAAGGGTAGAGCACAGTAAAGTAGAGTTAAAGTGCCAATATGTGGGATTTGTAATAATAAAGGAAAAGGCCTCCAGACACAAGTCTGAAGACCTTAGTGCCTGAGGGTTCAACCCCTAGTTCCAGCTCTCGGTCATATGAGGAATGTCACATGATGGGCTAAGGGGGAAATCCAAAATGCCCATTTCACTTATTTGAGAAGAAAAATCCCATGCCCATGAGTCCATGCCATTACACTGGAATGCATATCACCTGTTACTTCAAGACACTAATGGTGCAGTACAAAGGTTTAATGGGTGGATGGGCTGGTAGCTAGAAGAATTTAATAGAGCATGGCACAATGATGGAGCAGTATAAGGGACTCAGAAGGATTAATGCCTCAGTTTGGAGCCTCATTGCTCTACACAACAAAGGACTGCAAATACCAGCACTAATGGGTGACCGAACCCCTACTCCACAGAGGAAGGCCTTCAAGCAATAAAAACATAAGTGATGGGAGTTGACTAAGCAACATGAAAGGGCCATACAACAAGCCAACCACAATCTGTAATAGTGGTTACAACCGGGATGGGCACTAAGACAGTTAATGATTCTGTTTGACTGATATTAATTTTTGGTGTCCTGTAACATGCCTCCCTTCAATGAGACATTAATTTCTGTAATATTTTTTTGGGCCAGAGAGCCATTCTCGATTGGTATAGCTAGTTGACCTGACAGTTGAATCTATGAGATATATATTTTTGTTGTAATGCATCTTCTTTCTCCTCTCTCCATATGAATAGGGGAAATAAAGACTTAGAAAAGGTTAGAAAATTCTAGAGAAAACATTGCATGTTATAAATTTCAGAGTGTATTTCCTTTGCAATTCATATCTTTTAAGAATATCAAGAAAATAATGGTGATTCCCTCTTTAAAGGATTACAGTATGTGTTCCCCTTTGTCTAACTCATTTTATGTTCATGCTTCTTCCCCGAATTCATGTAATTATTGTTGCTAGATGTGTTTCTAGCTCCCTCACAAATTCATTAGTATCTATATGTTAATGAAAATTCCTGTAGTTGTTTCAAAGACTCATTTTTCTTAACATTGTTTATGTATATTCATGTGAGGACTATTGAGATTAGATCTTTAAATATGCAGCACATGAATCGTAGCTTTTAGTTCTTCCTTCATTCATTGTTTCTGCCTGTAACCCAAATAAGCATAGAAATCCTTATTCCACAAAGCTCTATGTGTTGAATATAGAAATATTGAAGCGTCATGCTCTATGTGATGGGTTACTCTTCTCCCTTATCCTCTCTCACCCACTCTGCAAAACATTATTAAGCTGTAAGACCTTGAAGCTTTTGGCCTCCACTATTTTTATGTTTATTTCTGATATATGAACTAGTGAAGAAGAATCAGAAATCTATGTTTCATTTCTTTGTATTAATGAACCAATATATTTCCTATGTACATATGTCTCTATAGATCATAAGTGTTGTCTCCAGCTTTGTATAAATGATTTGAGATGCACCAATTTTATATGTGCCCAGGAACTAGTCTTGAAGCAACCCAAGGTTGTCTCTCGAAGGTACACCATCTTTTCGTTCCATTATCGGGAAGCTTATTGAAGGTTATTTCCGCTGGGATATGAGAAGCTAAAACACTATTTGAATAGGTGATCAAAGTTTGTTAGAATTGTGCTCATATACCCTTGGCGACTTGACACTCATCTCATTATTATTCATAACCCTAACTTTTGAAATGCCTTATACTCACTCAGATACACCCTAATAGAAAGCTCCATTTGTATGTAACCCTGAAAATTTGATTTTAAGAATGTTTGTAAAGAGAAAACTCCCCCAAACTATGGTACCATCTCACCAGTCTTCAAAGTTCCCTCTTCCAGTTCTTAGTCTGCTGCTTCTCAGTATTCAGGACTTACTCCTAAGGCCTTGACATACCCACCTTCCCCTATAACCCCTGTGGTCTTAACCCCAGTCCCTCAAGAAAGTTTGAATCTCCCTCCACTAGTCCAGATGGCTCTCCCAGTTTTTTTGCTCAATTAGTATGCACCTCTTGATCTACGCAGCCTCTGAGTGCAATGCCCCAACACTACCTAAAGCATCTTCCTAGGTTCAACGGGGAACATGATAGCAAGGTACAAAGTCACATTGAAACCTTTATTTCTTTCTCCGAGAACATAAATGTGCAATATTTGGATGTTGTTATGAGACTATTTTTACAATAACTTGATGGAGAGGAAAGAAAATGGTTCAAATCCTTGCCCAATACCTCCATCCCTACATGGGAGCAACTTGAAAACTCTTTCACCCAGAAATGAGGAGAAAAGAGGAACCATGAGTACCTCCTCACTGAGTTCAATGCAAGAAGGAAAAATCTGAAGGAGGATACTACAACATTCATCAAAATCTTCAATAAGTAGTTCAATAACCTACCAACCGACATAAAGCCTCCTCCAGTTGTAGCTCATGTGGTTTTATTGCAACCCTTTGACTTTGATGTTGCGTTTACCCTGAGAGAAATGAAATCTACCAGTTTGGACCAAATTCAGATTGATTCTCTCGAAGTGAAATCTAGTCTAGCCTCACCATGGAAGTCAAGAGAAAAGAAAGAACCCGGTGAACCCAAAAGAGGAAAAGAGGAGGCATTCTCCTCCGCTCGAGTTGGGGAATCATCAGACCCAAAGTGGTAAGATCTAGAAAATCTCATAAAGAGTTTATCACAAAAGGTTGGAAAGATTGAAATCGAGAAAAATAACCTCTCGAGGAAGAACTCTTGAGTCAACAACCAGGTCTATAACTAGCAATATAGAAGGCCTCCACTGCAACTACTTCCAAGAGAAAGAAAGGAGCAGCTCGATCGGATTCATAATTCCTTATACTTGGAAGATAGTCCCGATGAACAATCATATGATACTTAGGATATCCAGGGTCATATATATGTTGCTTTTTCTAAAGAGGAAGATGAGAAAGTGGCTCACGAGGAGGCCAATCATCATAGAGAAGAAGAAACAGGGGAAGAAGATATGGATTATTATTGCAGACAGTTTGCAAAGTTCATGCAAGCAAAGCCACAATGTAAGTATAATCTACGATCTTTGAAGAAGAGGATGAGAGAGCCAGAAAAACAAGGGGAAGCTACTCCCCAAGTGGTTCCTCCATCCCTAGACAAAGGGAAGGGTAAGCTACATCCTAACCCACCCAAGACAGGAGTCTCAGCAAATAAAGAGAGCAATGGTCCTAAGGGACACATAGCAGGAAGGGAGAAGAAACAAAACATGGAGATGCAAAAAAGGCCCAACATGTGTTTAATCTCTAGAGGGAGCTGGAAAAGGTAAAAATCCATGTTCCTCTAACTGAGCTTTTCAATAAGCCTCATTACAAAGCTCAAGTCTCCAAATTCATGCACCCAACTATCTCAACTCCATCCCATGATAGTTTGAACTTCCAAGAGGAGACGCTAATGTTTGCTTTTTGGCTGCATGTGGAAGAGTAAAATCCCTCTACTCCACCATTTTATGTGACTTTGGTGATCCATGGCCTTTTTCTGCATAACTGCATGTTATATTTAGGAGCTTCACACAACCTCATGCTATTATCAGTAATGGAACCACTAGGTTTGGAGACACCAGACCATACAAAGAATTGTACTACTTTGAATCTAAGAGAGTTAAGTGTTTAGGCATGATAAAGGATCTTCTGGTAAACATGGCTTAGATCTAGGAGAAAAGTGTGCTAATGGATATAGTGGTGGCTAATATAGCTCTTTGTTTTCAAATTCTCTTATTGTTGGGCATGGAATCCCCCCAAGGCATGTTTTGGGGCTCAAAGCCCAGGTTTTGACCGAATCTTGTTGTAAAGCTCCGTGAATTGTGGGCACAGGCTATGAAAGTATGATAGAGTCACAGGGTTTTCCGCCCCAGTTTTGTAATGTAATGTCGTCTAGCTAGACCTACCTATGGTCCGCGAACCATGGGATTATATAAATAGAGTGAGGCTATAAGTGTAGAATAGAAGGAATGGAAGTAGACAATCTAAGTGATTGAGTCGTAGGTTGAAGTGTGTCTTTGGGTCGTAGAGTAGGAGAACGCTTTGCAACTGAGTGCATAGAGGCATAGTAGTCTGCAGCTAAGTGCGCAGGGTGGAGTCGAGTATGTAACCGAGAAAGGAATTAATAAAGAAAAGTTTTGTTATAATTTTGTGTATCTGTTCTTGGGTTAATGAATGATTGATATAATTTTCAAATATATTATTTATTTACTGTGCGCACATGTATGAATGGTTTATTTTTTCAAGTATAACTTAAAGAACTCAAGCAGGAAAAGCTAATTAACTAACATTGAATACTAGTAAGGTCTTGGGTAATAACACAGAACACGACGTTCGTCCCTGAGTAGGGCTGCACTATGGCAGCATATCAAGCTGTGAGGTACGGGAAAGTACACAAGGCAACCTGCATGCAGGGTCAAACTGCGGACCCGTCAAACTCATTAGACATCTCGAGGGTGGGGAAACCTGGTTCTAGCAACCTCCCATACTACTTCAGGTGAGACCTCAATCCACACTCAATTGTTTGCTGAAAGGACAAGTAGTACCGAGATTTGTTTGGCTAATTAACATTGAATCTGGGTCAGGCCCCAACAAGCCAACAAATGGTTCTGTTGTTGGGACCAGGATCTGCATAGAGATTTCTAATGTCATATCACTGGAATCCGACAATAAAATGAATTGAAGATTGGTTGGATAGAAAAATTCACGAGTCTGCGGTGCTGGAAAATAGGAATGCGTGACTATCAAAGGAAGAGTGGCTAGATTGCTACTTGTATACTAAGATCCATGAAATTTTCTTTGCATCCTTCCTGACTGAGTTGTACGAGTGGATTGTGAAGCTAGCAGCTAGTCAAGGAAGGTGTAGACTCAACAAACCTATTGTGTGGACTCCATAATTGGTGCGCAGATTGGAAGCATCGAAAGATAAGATCGTGTGTGTTGTGTATCACTAGCTCGATGGAATTATAGGAGGATTATCACTGAGTTCATAGTAGATACTTTAGTCAACTATAGCAAGGCAGAATGACGCTTCCTCAAAGGGTTGCAAGGTAAGTACATTAAATCTTTGAACACTTGGATTAAAATGCTACTGTGTGAAATGTGGGTTACGTAAATAAATTGATGTTTGGGGCTATGCGGAGTGGAAAGATCTAAAGTAGCAAAGGTAGCACAAAACTAGAAACTAGCCCCTTGATTTCATCGTTGTGAGATAGTGGGGAAGAGCTCTTGAAGGTTTCACCCAGAATTCCGATCAATTTGGTAAAGCAGCAAATTTCGTGCATACCGCTTCCACCTACACTACTACTAGTTTCACCATCTGTTAAGGGACAAATCCCCCTAGGGTCTTGGGTTGATACCCTAGTAAATTGGATGTTGTCTATACAGAGAAACAAACATTCCATACAGCCATAATTATAATATAAGAAAACTCTATGATAAGGGATGTACCTGAGGTCCTACGTTTGAGAAGAGCCTTCAAGGGTCCAAACCCTTCTTGGAGTTCCTTTTTCTCCTTCAACCTGCAAAACAATCAATTCCAGAAAGTACAGTAGTATATGGAATAAACATCATAAAGAAATCATCTTCATATTATAATGAAAGGTAGTTAGTTATGCAATTAAAGAACCATTCACGTATGAATCATAACATGGATATCATAAACATGAAGAAGATTTATATCAGGAACAAAGACATGTGTTTCTTTTATTATAGACAAATAAAGTACAGAAAGGAATAATTTAACCTGATTCGTCCTTTCACAGGCTCCAAGCGGAACCGTCTCCTGGATTCATCCAGTCTCAAGCCTTTAACAAACTCCTTCCATGACTTACTCCATGACATCTCAAGTAGTAGATAGACATCATCACACAAGGAAACAACGGTTTCCTGTAAAATGGGGGAAATGCAGGAGGCACTAGGATCTTCAGACCTGTTCAGGGAAATCTTAGCATAGTAATCTTTCTCTCTCTTCTCTCCTCCCTTAGGCCTTCCCATTAAAGCCTTTTATACTTCTCCCAAAGTAGTTTTTTAGTTGGGAATTCGTTGGGAACAGTTGGGCCACGAGCACTAATAGGTAATCAACAGGTGAAACCCGTGATATCCACTCGAAATTAAGGAATTTTTTTTTTTTTAAGTGTCTTAAGACATATACACGGGTTGGGTATACACATACCTGCGTACACACACGTTTAGCTTAGGGCAATGTCGAGTATAGGGAATAAAACATTGTTTTTTTAAATTTTGGGACTAGGTCTGGAAGGAGGGGTTTCCCTAGGCCATGAGTGCAGCATCACAAACCTCAACAATGATATTTGGAGCTATAACAGATGCCCCTAATATATGAGGTCAGAAGGGGTACATGATGGCCGAAATGTATTAAGAAAGTTCATGGAAAAGAAATCTGTCGAAAACTGAGAAGGACTTCACCAGAATTTAGCTTGCCAAGCCACAAAAGGAGATCATAAAGAAAAACTATCTGAGGCAGGCATACCCATGCTCAGAGAAAGTACAGCATGTCCGTCTATCAAGTTCAAGCGGATCCACTAAGTATACAAGTATAAATGACTGCAAAATACATAATGGATCATCTGATCACGATTAAACAAGTACATGTCTGAATATATAAGAAATGAAGCGGACCATTGATATCAAATACTGATCCCAAAAAGTACCAAATGAACATGATGGAATAAGATGGTACTACACTGCAAACTCAGGTGTCAGCATATAAAATGTCGCCATGAATGAATGCAACATATAAGGTGGAGTGGTATCAACTAGCAGTAATAGGAGAAACTGTCAAGTGAACCAATGAATGCTGATACAACTTGAGGTCTTCACCGACTACCATGGTACATTTATACAACATGGGAATAAATGATCTGAAGTCGACCAGGTGAGAAATCGTTTGATTACCGTTCATTGATGTATACCATTAATAAACATGAGACTACTCACCAATAATGATAATGAGCGTCAAGGTACCCATTACAATTTAAGATGAGCTAGAGTCGAACACCTGTAAGAATCTATCAATCAGGAGATAATGATGGTTTCCCACTATTGATAGTGAAGGATCTGCCACTAATGACTGCAAACCCCAAGGCACTGCCAAATGGACTCTAGATATTTCCCCCAGAGCAATGAGTCGAAGTCGATAGGGAAAGATCTGCTAGAAGGAAGGGATTAAGGCATCCTTCATCAATCTAGCGCGAGTGTAACCCATAGGCCAATAAGGTGGAAGGAATCAGACGAAAAAGATGTAGTAGCTTGACCGAAGTACGTTTCTGGCATACACAAGATGTGGCTAGCGCACGACAGAAACCCTTTGAACCAACCAATAATGAAAAATGACACAGAGGCAAGGTATCCACCAACAGGGTCAAATGGAAACCAAGGTACTGCATGAATCCCAGTGTGTGATAATGTAAGCTAATTTCGAACACAAGGGAAACCACTCAGTCAAAGATCCATGATACTGATCGATGTTGAGCACAAGGTAACCTATCAATAATGAAAATAGGGCCAGGGTGCAGCTCTAGGCCCGTCCTCAGAGAAATATGTCGTCGTCGATAAGGACAAGACCTGCTAGTAAGAAGTCAATGGAGACCTTCTCAAACTAGCACGAGTGAAGGACCAATATAAATGATGTGATGATAGACATGATACTGACAACCACGGATGGCCGACTGAAAAATGTGTCAATAGACACCGCAGAGAGGCCGACTCAGGCTAACTTCCCTTGAACAAAAGCATGACTCAATGTGACTATGTGGCAGCATATGATGACTTTGTATAAGTTCGTCGTGCAGGAGGCACGAACGAACCCTCCATATGATTGGAAGAGATAACCAATCGGGGGAGAACTGACTTAATAACGAGGTAAAGCATACCTAAGTCAAACTAAATCCCGCTCAAATGGAGGATACTTTGGCCTGAGTTCTTTGTTTAATGGCAACACGACTGACTCTAGCTGCCAACAATAAATGGAAATACTATCTCGTTCCTGCTCTATTTTGGAATATATAATTTTTTTTGTATTTTTCTTTTAAGCTGGAAAAAGAATAAAAGAATGCTATGGTACAGTGGAAATAACAAGTGTCAGTGAAACCTGGGATCTAGTTCTTGGGATTGGAACATTCCTATGCTCGATGCAGGGAGGCGAAAACTGGCCAAAGACACTCAAATGTGTGTTCCTTCCATGTGTTAGATTCCTATACCAATAGGTTTCATTTTTCATGATTGACAGTGGAAGTGCTAAATATGTTCATCCTTGCATGTTGCATAGGTTCCATATTTTGTATACAGGCAAAGACAATTAAAAGATGAAAAGAGGGTATGCCTTAAAAGAATAATCAAAAGGCAAGAAAATCAAGTGGTCAGAAAAAATAATGAAAATTAACCCCAAACCAAAGACTAGGAAAGTGGCTAGTTAAAATGCCACTGCTATCTTATTTTGCAAGATTACCATGTGGAGGTACTTCTGCTCATTTCATTTGATGGATGGCCCAACAGTTCAATCTGGGCCATGCCATGTTTTAAATTGCTGTTGTAGAATAGAGAAAGAGTATCTGTCCAAACAGTTCAAGCTTGGCAAAGGAGTAGCTAGGTAGAGAATTTAAGGAGCCCAACTGCTTAATCTGGGCCCTTGGAAGAGATAAGGGTACATTTAGATAGGAGGGCAGTCAAAAGAAAAGTGACAATCAGGTTTTTCCAGTTCAAGTGCACCTAATGCAATCGAAGAAAAAATGTTAGGTGTATTAGGCTGAGTAGGTAGTTTGAGGTTGCAAAAGCAAGGTTATCATTACTTTTTGTCTTATCAAGAAGGACTCATCTCATCTATGGTATTGATACCATGGTAGTTTTTTGATGGTACAACTAGGAAGCATGACTAACTTCCCCTTCATCCCCTCAGAAATCATTCACTAACATCCCCTCAAGGACCTTGGGATTTGGCTAAATAGTCCAATTTCACTCCATTCTTGTTAAAAACCAAGTTGACATCTGAGTTGACTTAGTGAAAAGAAGCCACATTTCTTGTGTAAAATTAATCTTTCCATAATCCATTCATTTCCCTATGCTTAAGTTTCCATTCTATAAACTTAGCATGCATCCCCTCCTTTTCATTCCAAAGACCTCATATTAACATCTAACCCTATTATCTAGATCCCTAAATCATTTTCCCTACCCCTGTTCTACAAGAAACTATATAAAAACCCAAAAAACAATAAATATTCCTCCCCATGGCAACTATATCTATATAAACATAAGTCGGGAAACCTTAGGTCCATTTGGGACCCATTGTTAGCGTATCCGCGTTCACTTACCCTTAGGATTTATTTAACACCCTGTTAAATAAATAATTATGTTCAACCACCCTCCGTGCACATTTTATTGGGGTTTTATTAATATTTGATTGATAAAATAACCAAATCCCGAGCGCATATTACACCTATAAACTAAGGTTTTAACCCGCCAAAAATATGCAATAATCAATGAATATCGAGTGCGCTTTTCCACTAAACCCCGATCGTGTTGCCCTCTCGTCCACTGTAGGATCGGCCCTCCCAGATCCAACGGCCCTAATGAATATCGGGAGCTCCTTCATAGCGGTACGATAGTACCTGATGGTCAACGGTTTCACCGTCGTACACCGAGACAGCTGCCGGCCTCCTATTGCATCGGGCCACCCCTGACACATACCACTCCTGTACTAAAAGAGGTCCAACGCAAACTGCTTACTGCCCTCCCTGCTTGCCTACGTCACTGCATGACGATGGTGCCACGTCGCCTGCCACTGCACTGTACTTGCGCCATGTTACATGTTGACGTCATCACCCTGCCATCGTGTCATGATGACGTCATCATCTACGTCACCCGCGACATCATCTTTCGTACCCGCTACACGAAACAAATACGTCATGATGACGTCATCCGAGGAAAGTGCCAAAAAGCGCCAAATTTCCAAAATTTGGTTAAAAGTCGTGAAAACGACTATTTTTGGTTTATTTCTATTTTCACTGTGTAAACGACATGCATGCGTTTTTCACAATTTTCACTCCCGGAGCTTCTACAGCCTATCAACCTACAAATTTGACACTGTAGTTCATCTCCGCAGCTCAACCTGTACCTGTTAAACACCCTCGGCACCCTGGAAACAGGTATTTATCCGCATTTTGGCCCGAAACCCCTGTTTTTATACTTCTTTTGGTTTATAAGTTGTCGAATGAACCTGTGATTGCTTCCAAACAAGTTCCTACTGATTGCCCACTAACCTACATACACCATTTAAGCTGGTAATTCACAATAAACCTACAAATTTTCATTCTTTCCCTCTGTAAACGTGCCATTATAACACTCTCTACGTCCTTTTCACCCACATAAAACTTCAAGAAATCATTCAAAGTGTTGAACTGAACTAGTCTAAAGTGCCCTCTTTCCTCTGTACTAAACCTATTTGCAAAATGGAAATCATCACCTCTCATTTTCCTCAGCCCCTCGGGCTGAATTCAATTCTGTTTTCTCGGCATTTTGTCCACAAAGCCTGTGATTTGTCAAAATTGTGTGAAAAAACCAGTCAAAAGTGTTGTAAATTTTTTGTTCATCATAAACTTCATACACAGAGATTGGATTGAGATAGAAAATCAGTGTTCATACTTCTACTAATATCCTCTGAGCTTAAATTCCACTTCCTATTCCTGTTTGACACCTACATTTCAATCCATACCAGCACTATCAGATATGGAGACTCCAGTAGCCTTGAACATAGCTCCTTTAAATGCTCCACACATGGAATTAGAGTGGCTACCATTAGCAGACAGAGACTTTAAGATCAAAGATATGATGGGCCTAACTTCTCACCTCAAAGCTGTGGGCCAATTCAAACATAATCACAGAAATAACACAAATATTCTAGGGATTTGGCAATCCAGCATGCCCATCTATTACCTTCCAGAAGTCAATGTGTTGCCTGATTTCATCCACCTATCCCATGCACACTATGAACGCACTCCGAGGGCAATTCTTAGTCTAGATGGGTCTGTGCTCTTCTATATCACTCCTCAAGCTATAAATGAAATGCTGAACTTTGAGCCTCCTCAGACTCTGGTTCCCCTCACAATGAAACTCTTGCTGGATTAGGGTGCAAGGCTCTCTAAGGCAGAAATATCAAGAGTTAGTCAGCTGTTTATGGAGCCACAATGCCAATATGATCATCCTCCTCCCTATCATCAGGCCTCATTTAATGAAACAGGCAAGCTCATGGTGGACATGATTTCATACATATTAGGATGCAAAATAGGAGAATTTGTGGATGAGACTGTATTCTTTCTCCTAACCATATTCACCCCAGGGCAGCCCCCTGCTGTCATGTATGACTATGCCACATTCATAGAAAACAAGATACATGAACAATTCATGATGATGGAGAGAGAAAGAGTGTTTAAATACAGTTCTTATATATACCACTTGCTGCTCTACTATCACCCAGATAGTTTCAAGGTTCCTCTCAGGAGATTAGACCCAAAGGGAGAGAGGAGATCTGTTGTTTATTGGACCTCATTTTTCGATGAAGTCTAGCATTCTCCATACACATATTGTGAGTTTATTGACCTATTCATTTACCCAGCTACTTGCCTATTCATGGTGACTCCTCCTACTAGGCTTACTGCTGAAATGCAAAGGATCTTGCATCTTTCTAAGGGCTACAGCATTGGTGATTGGTACTTCTACCAAAACCACATAGTAATCAGAATTTATGGGTGTGAGTTGTCTCCCTATAAGCTGCCAAGATATGTCCCCATGAGACTTTTTGCCTTGGAATATTTCAGGCAATTCAGTAATGCAGACTTGACCCATTTCCATGGAAAAAACAAGAAGGCACAGCTTAAAATCAAACACCAATTAGGTCCCTTTGTTTTCAACAAAAGGGAAGAAGCATGGAAAGATGCAGACAACATGCTAGGGCAAGAACTCATGCTGAAACAAAGCTTCTACTGGGCACCATATGACCCTGAACACTTCATAAGCCTTAGAAGAATCAAACAAAGGCTTTCAGGATATGTGCACCAGCTACTCCCCCACATTGAACAATATGCCAATCAACCGGAATGGGTAGAGGGCACCTTAGATGATGAAGAACTCACTAAATAAGAAAAATTAGAGAAAGACATGAAAGAAATTGAGAAAAGGATTGACCTGGACAATGTTGCACAGGTCACCTTCACACAGCCTCAACCAGTGGGAGCAACCACATCAACTGCTACTTCAAGGTAGCCTGCTAAAGAAGCCATATCATCAGCAGAAAAGGGCAAAGAAATTGAACATTCTGAATAGCAAAGCACAATGGAGGAGCAGCCATATTCAAATCCAGAAAACGGACAAGAGCAAAGCCCTTTAACACAAACAAAAGCACCTGAAATCCCTGTGTTGCAAACTCCTCATAATGAGGAAAGAGGTAAAAAGAGGGATAGAACATATGGGACACCCATAGGGACATCCACGGACCAACGAGGAGAAAAAAGGCAGAGGCTAAACCCCTATGCCGAGGAGGAAATCACTGAAGAGACCATGGGAAACATTAGGGGTGAGGGGACTTCTGAGCAGCAGATCCCCCTATCTTGGAAACATCGGCCAGCTCCTTTCAGCAGGAGCAAGAGAAACAACCAGGTGGGGAGGTTTCATCCTCCCAATAGCAGTCCCAAAGGGGCTCGGATATAAATAAGGAATTCATAGAGATTAAAGCTAGAAACGAGCCTATAAGGTTTCAGCTTTACAACTAGTTAATGAGAATGGCTCTGACAAATTAGAAAAGGCTAATGGCAGCCTATGATATAGAAGCAGGGAAGATGACACTCAGTCACTTCAGGCCTACTTCACAGTAGCCAAAGACAGCTGCAGATTACATTAGAACCAATCTAGCGGTATTAGAAAAAGATATTCATCCTTTAGAATAGATTGAATTACATAAGAAGACAGGAGAAATGGTTTATTCTACACTCGCAGACAAGGCTCTACTAGCCCACAGATTGCAAAACTCTCTATATAATACTTCTGCCCAGTTAGAGCTAGAAAAGGCATCATCGTTGGCCAAGGATAATAGGATAAAATCCTTGGCGGAGATCATCATAGAGTTGGGACATGATCCCAAAGATCCCAAAGGCACACAGGGTTTGATTAAAAAAAGAAGGAAGACATAGTAGCATTAAGAAAACAAATGAAGTTGTCAATCACCATACATCCTCAAACTATAGAAGTAGCACAATAACAGGAAGTAGAGGATGTGATAAGTCTACTTATGAGGATGAATGAAAGGATAATGGAAACAGAGAAAGCATTGGAGGAAGCTCAACGAGGGAAACAACCAGAGTTGGCCCCTCAACCATCCCAAACAGCTCCAATAATTACAGCTCCTCCAACAACAGTTACTGCAGCAGCACCTCCCCCAGGTTCAACTTCAGCAGCAGGTGCATCGTCTTCAGCAGATCCAATAGCAGCAGTAGTGCAAGAGGCCAGCTTGAGCATGGAGGCCATGATGAAAGAGATTAAGGCTCTTGAATTGCAAATGGCAGAGATGAAGGAAACAAAAGAAAAGCTAGCCAAGATTGAGGCTAGTTATGATAAGTCAAAAATGACAGTTGCTGAGAAAACCAGGGAAGTAAAGGCCCTGGAAAATAAGATAAAGACCTCGGAGAAAGATCTCACTCTCCATAGGACCTTCACTGAGATAAAAACAATTTTGTGGAATAAAATTGGCCAATCTCTTGCTGAACAATGGACAAGAATACAAACCATGTATGACCAAATAGAATTGATGGCTATAGCTCAGCACGAAACTCATAAAGCCAGAACATTGCTAGCAAACAAGCCTGAGCAAGCCACTTGATTGATTCACTTTTTGAATACTAGTACTGGTGAGTCGTGACTAGCTGGCAGAACTAAACATCCAGAACAGGACAAAGACTATAGTAAGAGTCAAGAAGGTGCTGGCCATAAGGAATTTTTTCCAGACTATAGAAAGGAAGTGCCAGGAAATGCAGATAGAGGTAAATGCTCTTAGAGAGAGGCTTGCAAATTTGCAAGCCAAAGGTTTACCCAACCTGGTTACTAGTGTTGGAAGGCTATTAAAGCAGGAATAGTATACAAACAGGCTAAGTACCTTCATACAGAATAAAATCACAGCATCATCTAGCAGTATAGAAGAAGCAGTCCCTCCCACAGGGCCGAGTTTATATGACAAGTTGGAGGATTTGTTTTACATAGAGCATGAGGCAGCACACCTTTTTCCAGTTTGGCCGAATTATTATACCTACACTGAAGCTGATGAAACATTATACAAGTTAAGAAAACATCAATTGCCAACTGAGGATTGGTGGCAAAGTCTGCTTCAAATTTTTTAAGTAGTTTGAATCTCTTCTCATTTATTGACTGCATGAGGAAATTGTATTATGTGGCTTAGCTACCATAAAATTCAAATTAACAGTGGGTGAAATTCACGCTAATATTCAAAACCGCAGAATAGGTGTCACAGGACAGCACTAAAGGACAACATTTCAAGGAAGTGGTCACCCACCGACAGCCAGAGTCAAAAGGTCAACAGCACACAGAACGCCTGCCACAACGAGTAAAGAGCTTTAAATTCCTCGATTATTTCTGCGCAATTTTTCCACAAACAAACATTAATTACATCGGAGTAGATGGATACATTGATGTCTAGATATTTCCCTATGGGATATTTTGTAAAAACTCCTATATATACTTGAAAAAGAGATGTATTGGAGGTTGATGATTTCTTCTTTCTGAACTACACTGTAACATATCAGATTGTGCTAATACAAATGGCGGTTGAAATTCACTGTGTCTGAATGATCTAAAGGTGGATTGGATGTTCTGGGACTTGCTACAGAATTCCTGTGTCATGCTAAGGAACAATAATTTATTCCAAACCGTGTTTTATGTTCTCTTTATTTGTTAATTCCATGTATGTTTCATGATCTTGATAATAGAAAAGAAGAATAGCATAAGATTTTCTTGAATGCACCACATGTTCAGTCTCTGTTGTTAATTATGTTTTCTTCAGGATTAGTCATGAATATGAATTCTTAACTCCTCATATTTGCACTAATTCTTTCATTTTTAATACTATTTAGGAATTCTTAATTGCTCCTGCAAAATATTCATACATTTTCCCTCTGTCAGTATAATGAAAGATTCTTGGTTTCCTTCAACTCCCTGACTTCATTCCATCATTTCCAGATTTAAAAATTGTTTCTAGCCTACCTATCCTGCTCTTTAGCATTACCTTTTCACCAACAAACTCTTCCAACGATTACACTTGCAGTGACTCCATTGCCCAATGGAAAAAAACAGTCATATACTTGCATCCTAGTTCTGTTTGAGATCACCATCCAAAAAACTTAAAACCAAACCTTGTTCATCATAACTAGCCTAAAACACTTCAAAACAAAGCTAAATTACAAAGAGAGAGCCCTCTCTGGTTACATGTAGGCTAGGACCTACAGCTAAAAGATTCTTTAGTGGTTACCTTGGTCGTATTCCCTACAGGAAGCAGGGAACAACCTGAGTGATAACACCACGGATCAAGGTGTGTCAAGCAGTAAAAGTCAAAGGTATGCAAGTTTGATTTTTCAGTCGTCATGGTCAAAAGTTGGCTTAAACACGAGTCCAAGTGAAGCCTTCTCAAGGCCAAAAGGTGTAAATGGTCAACATGCAATGCAGTAGTACAACTCAACACAAAGGAGCCTCTAGGGTATAAGGCCAGAACGAAGCGAAGAAGCAAAGAGGAATGAGTCTTCATTGCATAAGTCATGGTGGACTACAGAGGACTCCCAAGCCTACTCAAATCAGAGTAGCATGGGCAACAAACGTTAGTGAGGTGCTAACTACGATGCCCATGAAAAGGATGGCTCTACCATCGTGTCATGATTTTAAAAAATCAGCAAGTGACGGTGATTTACGAACCATAACACGATGGGATCGACCCTATGGCAAATCTATCGACAAATGGAGGCTAGAATGCATAATGCAATGGAAAAATGGCTTCCCTAACCTATATGCCAGTGAGAAAACGATACCTGCCATGACGGGTCAGCAGTCATGGAACTGGCATGAAACTGTCGAAAAACGTCCAAAATGTCCTGAAAATCACACCATTCTCAACATTCGAAGCTCCCAAGTTAAAAGTTACATGAGACCAAACAAAATCAAGTTTTTGAAAAAAAATTGTATTTTCAAAGCCTATAAATGAGTTTTGGACTCACTATTTTCACCATTTAAGTTTGAGAGCAGAGAAGTAGAGCAAAAGGGGCAAACTTTCCATATGCCAAATTCAACCGTTCAGATTCCTCCAAAATCCCCAAGTAACTCTTATACTTGTCTTGCAATTTATTGTGACTAGTTTTAGAATTTTTAATTAATGTTTTACCGTTGAATTTTTTTCCAAAAATTTCACTGCAGCATATACGCGAGTTGGTAATATGAAACACGTGTACACGCGGGCCCTACGCGTGACTATGTGCAAAGGGACCTCCGTATACACCTTGAACATTTCAAACAAAAAAGCTAACGGTCCAAATTCATTTTTCTTTCAGGATACGAGTCACTTGGCGAGAAAGAGAGCATACCACAGTGGATGATGAGGTCATGAACGATCCCAATGCTTTGGATGCCTTACGAAGATCTGGTTTGCTAAAATTCTTCAAACTACCAAATATGAAAGCAAACACACGTCTACCCGAGATGCTCCTTGATTACTGGAATATCGAGGAGGATGCATTTATGATTGACCAGATGCCACTTAGGATAGAAGTGGAAGATATTTATTTCATCATGGGTCTTTCCCGAAGGGGAGAGGTAGTATATTCCTGAGGCAGGACACGGAGCAGTCTCTCGATCGAGGACTACATACAAATATATTTCCTGGGACATCCAAAGAAGGTTGGAAGTCAAATTTCCATCACACGCATGGTGATTTTACCGGTGAGGATAATCCTGTTCACCATAGCTCGAGTGAACAGATCAGCTTCTCTGCACCAGGCATCATGGCTAACCATGAGCGTGGCGGTTGACTATCTCACCACCGTATTTGACTGGTGTACTCCTCTTCTGGCTAGCATGAAGAACCATCTCACTTCCATCAAGAGAGGGCAGACCAAACACTTCGGATATGGGACTATTTTGTGTTCTTTATTTTTTGAGAGGGTCCCTACACTTTGTCCTAGAGTACTGGTTTCGATCAGGACCCCACGAGATCCACATATCGGCAGGTGGGTCGACCTGATGAAACGTCTAGGAGGTGGGGACATCCCACGAACTGCATTTGACGATGACTTCTTTTCCTGGTGGGATTAGCAGATCATCGCCATAGATGACTACCCTTATGCTGGGTTGGATTTCCGAGGAGATCCCGATCTAGTATTACACCCACTGCAACATGGGGTGACATTGGTAAGTGTTTTATGATTTTATGATTTTTTTGGATTTTTCAAATATAATAATGAATTTTGAAAAATGTTTTCTAATAGGATTCAAATGACTAATATGATGATCTTGTTCCAGATATTGGGCCGGTACAACCAAATGAGTTCCCACGGCACAGACATCGCGGCCGAGGAGCCGAAGAGGAAGCCGCAGACACAGAGCGAACTCTACACACGGTTCAGCAACACTTGGTGAGACTGACTCACAGAGTACTGATGGTAGCCATAGAGGATATGCAGCGTCATGTGGTTGCCATGCCACATGACTGGGTTTGCACTTTTAGGCATATGGGCAATGCAGTAGTTGCCTACCTAGCCGCTCATCCTGAGCCGGGGCATTAGATGCACTAGACATGATTATGGGCATTTGAGTCCCAATTTTGTATATTTTTTGGACAAACTTATGTACACTCAAGATGCTTTATGATATATATATATATATATACAGTTTGACATTTTGATGCTTAATTTTATTGTGATGAATGATTGATGTGCCAGTCTAATGCTTGATTAGCGATAGAATCAGCTAACCAATTATGAGATCTTGGAATATGCAAATAATTAATATAAGTAAATGATCTTTGCAACAACCTCACCCTTAAATACTGGCGATATAAACATGGATCCCTTACCCGATAAATGTTATTTAATTGTGACACTATCAATTGTGAATCAAGATAAACTACCAACGAGTCGATTTTGTGAGAAATTTCCTCGGATAGTAAATTAATGATGGTAGTATACTCAGCCATATTGTTTGAAGCGAGACCAATGCATACTCCCCTTAATACCATCAACTGACCAATTGGATAATAGAGTACCCAAGTTGCGAAAGCGAGATTCTGAGTGTGTCGACTAGCACCATCGGCGAATGCAAAATAGACCAAAAAGGGTTGATATAAAAAAACTCTCGATAATATATGTACAAATATACATAATGTACAAAGAAGCCATTGCTTAACTGCTACTTAAGAAAAGTACTTATTGAGGTAGAGCCCGTTTCGGGGCTCCGCCAACTTGTTTCCTTCGAAATCAATTAACTCATACAACCCCTTTTTTAAAACTCGTTTAATTATGAAGGGACCATACCACATAGGCTTGAATTTTCCTACCCGTAAGGTGTCCTTATCTTGATCATAGACCAAGACAAGGTCACTTTCAGAAAAGACTCAAGGGCGGACAGCTTTATCATACTGAGTTTTCACCCTTTTCTTATGAGCCTCATTTACTGTGGCAGCATCTCGACGCTGCTCATCGAGATGTTCCAAGTGAAGGAGGCGCTCTTCGAGACTAGAAGTCTTTGGAAGAAGCTCAACAACTAACTTAAGATATGGAATTTCACATTCAATAGGAAAGATAAATTACATCCCATAAACTAACTGAAAAGGTGTAAAACCTGTAGTAGTCTTGACGGAGGTTCGGTATGCCCAAAGAGTCGGATACAAGATAAGATGCCAATTGGATCGATTTTTATCAATTGTCCTCTACAGGATCGTCTTAAGAGTTTTTTTTACTGCCTCGACCTGTCCATTGGCCTAAGGATAATAAGGAGATGAATATTCCTTCAGGAAACCCAATTTGAGAGCCAATTTAGACATTAGTTTGTTCTAGAAATGATTGCCATGGTCAGTCATAATCTCTCTCGAGATACCAAACCTTGAGATAATCTGATTAAAAAGGAACAATGTCGCTGTTTCATTATCATTTTTATAAGTGGGCATGGCCTCATCCCACTTCATGAAGTAGTCTACGGCCACGATAATGTACTTGTGATTCACTGCTGAAGGCGGATTACAAGTTGTAAAATCACTACCCCACTTAGTAAAAGGATCGACATTGACAACGGGGAAAAGAGGAGCTGGATGTGCGCGCATCTTCTGAGTATAAACTTGACACGTGTGATAGTGTTTGACCACTTCAACACAATATTTGAAGAGCGAAGGACAAAAATAGCTGGCACGCAAGATACGCTGAGTTGTAGCAAGCCCTGATAGATGACCACCATAAGCTCCACTGTGGCAGTCATTTAGCACAGAATCTACTTCTTCTAAGGTTAAACAGTGTCGAAGGATTGAATCAACCCCTTGACGATATAATGTGTCACCAATGATAACATAATTTTTAGCCACGTCACATAATTTTGGACGTTCATCCTTAGATAAAGTAGAGGGAAACTTCGAAGTCTGGAGATGGACAATGATATCTCCATACCAACGGTCAAGTGAAGAGATGAGGAATAAATGTTTGTCGGGAAAACTTTCCTCATAAATAGTATCCTCTCCACAAGGCAGCTCAGAAATGGGCTCAACAAAAACCATATATTTCTTAGACTTAGCGGACAGGAACTCGAGATCAAATTCTTGTAGAATGACTATCCATCGATTATATTTTTCCCCAATTACTCACCTATTGAGGACAAACTAAAATGGATTGACCACTGCTAAGACAAATTTTTTTCGTAGCAAGATATAATGACGGAGCCTCTGGACAGCATGGACAGTTGCTAAGGCCAACTTCTCAACCGGAGAATAGCGAAGTTCGGGACCTATTAAGCCTCAGCTCAAATAATAAATCACATGCTCTGTGAGAGCATCATATTCCTGAACGAGAACCATACCAATGGTTGATTCTCCTGCAGTGAGATATAAAAGGAAGTCCCTACCATAATCCGGTGGACTGAAAAGCGGGGCATAGACTAATGCCTTTTTCAAAGCATCGAACGACTGTTGTGCAAAGTCATCCCACACAAATGCAACTCCTTTGTGTAGCAAACACATAAACCCTTTAGTAATCTCGACATAATTCGCTATAAACCGTCTTAAGAAATTAGCCTTCCCTTGAAGACTTTGAAGTTGTCGAATTGAGGATGGGGGAGGCAATTGAACTATTTCCTCTACCTTGAAGGGATCAACACTAATCGCTTCATTTGATACGATGAACCCTAATCACCGACCGGACGTAACCATGAAATGCACTTGTTGGGATTCAACCGGATTTTATAAAAATGACATCGCTCAAAAACCAATCGAAGATGACTAGGGTGATCAGTTCTCTTTCGATAATGAGCAGCGAGATCATCCAAGTATGCCTGGATGATATGTTTAATGTCGTGGAAAGCATATGACGTGGCTCGATGGAAAGTAGCTCCAGCATTTTTAAGACCAAAAGGCATCTTTCTGTATGCAAAGGTACCCCAGGGACATATAAAAGTTGTCTTATGTTGATCTTCAGGATGGATAGAAATTTGATTATAACCGAAAAAACCGTCCATGAAGGAAAAAATCTCATTACCCGCACACTCGTCAATAATCTGATCAAAGAATGGCATGGGGTAATTATCTTTCGGACAAGCCTTGTTTAGATCCCTAAAGTCGATACATACTCGGATTGTTCCTTGCTTTTTATCCATAGGGATTGGATTAGAAACCCAATCGGTAAGAGGAACAGGGTATATAAAACCCGCCTAGAGCAACTTCTATACTTCGGCTTTAATGGTTTCTGCTTTCCTAGGGTTAATCGGTCGAAGCCTTTCAAGAATGGCTTGGAATTTTCATACGTCTTGATCTCATGTTGAACTATAGAAGGATCAATGCAAGGAATTTCTTCATAAGACCAAGCAAATACATCTCGAAATTCTTTGAAAAGCTCGGTGTAAATTTGAATTTCTTAAGGGGAACATTCAATTCTGATGAAGAGATTCTCAATCACGTTAGGGTCCCTAGAGATGTTTATAGATATCATTTTTGAAATCACCGACATGTTACCTTCGGCATAGAAGTGTGCTAGAGCCAAAGGGTTTCATATCGTACAAACATCACTAGAAAAGAGCTCGGAGAACCTTGATTCCACTTCCTGCAATGGAGGAGGAAAATATGAACGATAGTGTAAGTCTTCCCAAGGTCGATCTACACCCATAATTACTTCGAGGATTGCTTCTTCAGAGGGTAAAACCGTATCTAAGTAGTCCAAGGTGGAGGTACAATTAAGGGTCCAGGTCGGGGCCACATCACCATCTAACTCCTGTTCTAAAAAAGGAGTAGAGTGGTCATCTACATATTTAATGATAGACTGATATCTAAGCTCAGCTGCAGACATAGGGAATTCCATTCCATTTACTTGTCCTTCAGCTAATGTGGTCGTAGGTGAAGGCAAGGTCCAAGGGTCTGAAAAATAATGAGTTCGGAAGAACTCTGCTTGAGGAGACTCCTTAGATGATGAAACGACATTGGTTCTAGTGATAGGAGGGGGAAATTCAAAGGTACCCATCAATGATGAATACATCTCAACTCCGAGATTCTCAGTAGGCAGATGAGGGTTATCCACTAAAGGGAAAGTAGATTCAAATGTTTCTTGAGGATTGACTGGACAATAATCCAATTGATCAACCTTAATATTTTTCCCTTCATGAGGAAAGAAAATGACACGAAATAGAGTCAAAACAATGGCATCCATTTTGTATACCCAATTCCTTCCTAAGAGGAGATTGTGGTCTAGGTTAGCATCAATGACTTCTACTTCAATATTGACGACCTTCCCCCCAACACATATAGGGAAGGCCAGGATAATCCCATGTGGCCTGTGAGAATGTCCATCAAATGTAGTCAAGAGGGTAGGTGAAGGAACAGCTGAAGGATATCCAATGTCCTTCCAGCAATACATCGACATGACGCATGTGGAAGCTCCTTCATCAATAATGGTGCAAAAAATGTTAATTTCCCGGTATGTAGACTTTATTTGAAAATCCATATGATGAGGGAGTGGCTTTTTGACATTTAACATGTCGAAAGTGAGCACTAAAGAATTGGTTGGATCAGCTGCCCCAATCACTGAGAGTAAAGCACTTCTTTGAGCCAGACATGACTGGAGAATGTGTAAAGTGGACATGGCGCATGGACTCTGAGCTAGATCCTCGACAATGGAGTAGTTCTGGGGGGGGCCAACAATAGGATTAATAGTCACACATTTAGCGAAACCTTTCGGTATCCGTGGTATAGTCTCGATAGGGGGTCGCTCAACATGAAGGTCGGTATTTCCAGGAACAGCTTTATCCTTGGAAGTTTCGGCTTCACCATAATCATGTGATCGGATAGCCACATGAACATTAGAACCCATCATGAAAAAATTCAATGATGTCTCCCCTTCCTGGCTGCCCCCAGTAGAGGTACCAGGATTTGAACTCGCGCGAGCAAGAAATTGCTGCCCTTGGGGAAAAGGGTTGGTTAACACAGCTTGAGAACTAGAAACCCCTTGCTATCCTAACAAGCACTGAGTGTCCTAAATCTTTGGGTAGAGATGAGTTAAATGGTCTCCACTGCACAACTTGCATGGAAACTTGACTTTCTTTCTAGACTCATTTCTACCACCACCAACATTATTGCTAGATTTATTTACGTCAGCCTTCCCATCCTGGTTCTTTTTCTTACCTCGCCCTTTCTTTTTCCCATTGGAATTTTGATTTCCTTTAGGGTTATTAGATTGGATGGCATTAATCGAAGAGGGTTGGGAAGCCAAAGGGTTAGACGATGTGACTTGGTTGTTAGGAGCAGTTTGTAAAGACAGTTGCTGCAATTGGCTCAACAAGTTCACTGTATTTGTGTCTACTGATCCAATGATGCCATCAACATGGGGACCTGGCTTCGACTTGGCTATATCAACCTTAGACCCAGGAGCATCTGGCAAGTATTTTTGTAGGATCCCAGACTGAGAGTAAATCAATTCTAATTGTTGGGCCCTAAAAATAGCTTGCTCCTCAAAATAGACTCTGGACATGGAAACATCCTTAGAGATTTCTAGTTGTAAAGATTTCAAAAACCATTCGAGACGGTATTCCAGAGGAATTTTGGCTTTAATGAGCCTCTTTCTCCATCTCCATTCCTGAATATGATCAGAAATGTGAGTTGCCGTGTCCTAACGAAAATTGGCCAAAAGTTCAGTTCCGACATCATAACGGACAAACAATTGGAAATGATTTAAGAAAATATTAGCTAAGTCAGGGAAAGATGTAAAGCTACCCCCTGGCAACTCTATATACCATTTGGCCACATTACCAGTCAAGGTGCATTGAAAAAGTCTCAACCTAATCGAGTCATCAATAAGGGAGTTTGATGAGCACCACAAATGGAATGTGGTTACATGGTCACCTGGGTATTCACCGCTCTTCCCTTTGAATTTTGGAATGTCCGAAGGGAGTTTGGTTGGGACCGGAGGCCAGGTTGGATTGTATTTGATTGGATTGTTTGTTAATTTCGTGAGATCTGGAAAGTTCAAAGTTGCCAGAAACGGAAGCCTAGGAGGACCTTGGGGATTCCACCCAAACTGGGCAGAGCTCCCAAAGTTATGAAAAGATTGGCCTAGATTTTGGAAGGCACTAGGCTACCTGAAGTAACCAGTAGAACTAGCTAAACCAAAAGGCAACCCTTGTGATCCAGCAAAATTCAGAGTTTGACCAACTCCTGCTGCAAAACCTCCATAACCAGCGAAGTTTCCTCCTAAAGGATTATAAGGAGTTGATAACCCCTGATAAGGATTCCAAGCAGAAGCTAATGGAGGAGTACATTGAAATGAACTAACTGTGGATTACGGCCTATTCCCTTGTTGGCCAAAAAATGCATTCCCAGTTCCCATGCTACTAACCGCAGGGTTAGCCCAACCTTGAAAAGGATTGCTACTTTGTCCTAAAGAAGAGAATGACATAGATCCAATTGTTGGGTTGGAATGTGGTATATGACCATTCCAAAAGGAAAAACCTGGAATGAAGCCAAGCCACCCATCATGGATGTGGCAGCACTAAATGGAACTGACGGAATACCCTGTGAATGGGTGTCAAATGGTAAAAATCCAGAACTAAAAGCATTGGTTTGGGAATTTCCACTCGTGGAAGGAATGGAGGTAGACCCAACTAAAGATGTGCTAGCAAAAGACCCAAATAAAGAAGCAGAAGAGATGGAAATTGTTCCTCTCCCTTGTACTGACGTTGGAGTTTGCATAGTTGTAGCACTTGTAGTAGAAGCCATGCTTCCAGTAGTGGTCATCAATGGAAAGTGCGTAAAGTGACCTGGACTTGACGGTCTATGCGTTGCAGTCCCAACGTATCATAATACTTCTAGATAACTAAAAGGTAGGGGAGAATTCGGAGCCGCTAACGACTCTGGGAGTTCTTCTACCTCTACGTTATCTTCCGCCCGAAAGAGAACTCGAGGAAGAACTAGAGTGTTCCTCTCTTATTATGTGGAAGTACCAGGCCTATCTTGAACACTAATGCCCCCAAGAGGAGGATCAATCCCCGATGTGTCAGCTGCCATGGGATGAAACCCACCGACAGTATTACCTCTGCACCTTCTAGGAGAAGGCTCTAAACATGGTTGTGAAAGGCCACGAAGTCTTCAAGACCGTCTAGGTGATCGGTCAGCCGCTTTGAATTTTTTATTAAGATCTAACTAAAGACTCAAAAAATTGAAAGCTAGGCTGACTAAGAGCATAGAGAACATACTAAAAAGTCCCTAAAAGATATTAGCCAATCAAACAACTTTTGAGTATTTCTGCTCCGGGTGATGAGGACCGGACACCAAAATACCAGAAAGTGAAGTAAGGGGCCTTCCAAAGATAGTCTGGGATAATGATGACCCAGTCCTATTAGCGAAGGTAACAGAGGAAGTTATGTTGACCTCCTAACAACGGCCTGCGCCAGTGCAAGTCCCCAAGCTTCACAAGGGTGCCCTCCAGTAGTACCGTTGAGAGTGATACAACATTGACCTCAGGTGCCACGGGATTCCCCTCCATAGACACCTGTGTAGATCCCTAGGAGTAGCAACTGAGGTTACCAACTCGTTGCAGAAGCCAGGCAGAACAATCATTAGGTAAGATCGGACAAGTAGGAGAGGGGGTATCTCTCTTCCCTGTCTTCAAAAACCCTTGTGCTTAACTCCCATATCTGGATCTTTCTTGGTCTTCCTAACGTTATTGGATTTTCACTCACTATTCAAACTCCTACGTTTGATAGTTTAAATGGCCTTGGAGAGTTATCTCTCCACTTGCCTAAACCAAGGCCCTAAAATATCCTAAAATGTTTTGGTGTGTCTAGCTTGACAATTATAAAAAGTTTTAGTATATTTTAATTAGCGTTTGTTTTTAAATGGGTTGTTATTTAAGTCAAAGGATAAGCAGAAGTGAAACTAGTGGTGTTTTGACGCAAAAGAAATTAATAAAAACGAAACTACATGCAAATTCACTTGTTTTCGTTTTTCGATGAAAGAAATTTCTACAAGGTTCAGAGGAACTTCAAAGAAAGTAACAAATTTTTCTTTTCTTTTCTTTTACTCAAGCTTCACACTCACAAAAGTTAACAAAACTAGGAATGTCTAGAAAGATGCACAAATTAATCCTAACGCAACAAGTACATGCTGATGCAAAACTCAAAACTACTCATAAATGAAGGAATGAAAGTTTTTTTTTTTTTTCTAAGTAAGACTATTCTATTATTCACATAAAACGTGTACAATTACATCATGACTATCGTAAGAAATAGCTGCCTAGAAGGAAAGGCAAATTGAAATTGAAAATTGTCCAAGACAAAGAGTTTGAACAAGACAGAGAGTTTGGACTAGAGAGACAGTATTCGGTCCCACGCAGGGGATCCTTACAAGCATAGACAGAGAGGCTGCAGTCCCATCTTAGCCTTTTTTCTCTTACATGCATTTCCAGAAAAACATGTGAATTGAACCTTGACTTAACAACTATTACAAAACTTTTCAACTGTAGGAAAAATCCCTCTATAATAGGCTGCAAAACCTGAAACAGTGCCACCGAGCATGAATTAGGCATTTGGGGGCTCCTCCGTGATTCTGCACCATCCCACGTCAAACAGGTCCTGAGCTTGAGCATCATCATTAACATTCGAACCTGGGGCAGTTGGCTCCAACACCGTATCATTGACATTACTTACATTCGAACCTGGGGCAGTTAGCTCCAGCACCGTATCATTGACATTACTCACCAGGATCGCCATCACTTGTGGAGAGCTAAGATTCGGCACAAAGAAAGAGCCTGGGTCCTCGTGAGGAGAGCTGGTCTCTCCCCCTTCTTGTGCTTCTTCGAAAAAGACCACTGAGACATGAGAAGTGATCCTGGGATGGTTCAAAGTGCTATTAAACATGAAGATTGTAGAGCCGAAAGAGGGCGAGGATGAGGAGCCTCGAGAATTGGGCTCAAGGAATTTACTAGGCCTCAGAATGCATCCTCTCCCACGAGAAATGAAGTCACTCGAGGGAGAGAAGGATGAAGGGCTGGAGGGCGCCCTCCGAGAGGTGCCTCTTCGGCTAATCATCCTTTGGCGGAGTCGAGGCATGACAAAAACAGTGGCCCCTTTATGGATATCAGTTCGAACAACAAGAGAAGCAGGGTGCAGGCTAGCCAAGCATACAAACTGATGAGAACCTAAAGCAGCAAAGAGTGTCCAGGAAACTGGCTAAGGCGGCTTCTCCGAAGTAATAGAGCATGAGCCCAGCTTCGTTACCTCCACCCAACATAACATAAATGACACCAAAACAAACCCATGGCCGAGGTTGGTATTATTACCCCCTCCCCTGCCTCGAAACTCGTCCACCATAACTATGGCATTCATGAGAGCCGAGAGTCCGAACATATCAGAGCATGTGGACGTAAATGATAATTCAGGATCACCTACGATAATTCCTTTAAACTCATCAATTCCCACATATGGATGATCATCCATCACCTAGTTCATAACTTTGTTGTACAGGGTTTGTAGGTGGCAGCCGTTCTCTCCCCACCCCCGTCCGATCGGCATTACAACCTTATTAAGAACTCGCATTCGGGAATCAAGGAATGAAAGTTACTTGTTTATCAATTTTTAATTTTCCACTTAAATGTTTATATGGAATATAAGTTGGTGTTTCTTATTTCATCTAGACATTAAAAGCAAGTTTCAAGACAAAAAAAAATGTAGTTTCACTCATAAAAAGGAAAACTAAATCAAAAAAAAGTTCAAGAAAGCAAAACAAAGTTTCAAGAAGTTTCCTTCAAAAGAAAAATAAAAATTACTTTTCAAAAGTGCTCTAAACAAGACTGAAACTTTATGATTGAAGAATAGGCAATGAAAATCTTTGCGAGTTTGCAAGAACTAAACAAAAAAGTGCTTTGAAATGCTCTAACAATCACAAAAGCAGCGACAAGAGTTGGACAATAAAGACCAACAGATTGAAAAGAAAACTTTCAAGAAAGTGTAAACCAAAAACTTTCGGAAAGCAAGAAAAGCAGATGGTCATAAAGATACCGTTTTAACATGCAAACCAAAAAAATCACCAAAACAAAACTTGACACAAATATTGAGATCAACCTTTCTGCCATGAAAACATAGAGCAACCAAGATTCCTTGTAGGAAAACTTGTGTGCTTAAGCAAAAATGATGATGTTTGCAAGAAAAACAAATAAGACCAACCTTTTCACAATCAGAGAGAATTTGAAATAAGATGCTTGCTGTAAAACTCAAAACTAACACAGGAAAGTAACTTTTCAGGACTGAATCAGACCAGCACATAGACCTTCAGAAGCAAAAATATTTGAAAAATCTTGAAAATTATAATATATATGCGACTGTGTTAGTGCACAGTTGCGTGTATACGCAACTGAGCTTAAGGAAACTTGTGTATATGCAAGTTTACTTAAGGAAACGTGTGTATATATGCCTCTGTAAATAGAAAAAACATCGTATATAAAAGGTTCCAAGAAAAATAAAAAACAGTCTGAAGAAACTGATGAAACTTACAATTCTTCCTACAGGAACAGACTACACAGTAACAACAAGAAAACAAAATGCTGAGCCCTGATTGGCTTGAATAAACCCAAACTAGGAACAACAATACTATTGTCCCCAGTGGAGTCACCAATTCTGTTAAGGGATAAATCCCCCTAGGGTCTTGGGTTGATACCCTAGCAGACTGGAGGTTGTCTATACAGAGAAACACACATTCCATACAACCATAATGCTAATATAAGCAAACTCTACGGTAAGGGACGTACCTGAGGTCTTACGTTTGAGAAGTGCCTTCAAGGGTCCAAACCCTTCTTGGAGTTCCTTTTGCTCCTTCAACCTACAAAACAATCAATTCCAGAAAGTACAGCAGTATATGGACTAAACATCATAAAGAAATCATCTTCATATTATAATGAAAGGTAGTTAGTTACACAATTAAACAACCATTCACGTATGAATCATAGCATGGATATCATAAACATGAATAAGATTTATATCAGGAACAAAGACATGTGTTTCTTTTATTATAGACAAATAAAGTACAGAAAGGAATAATTTCACTTGATTCATCCTTTCGTAGGCTCCAAGCGGAACGTCTCCCAAATTCGTCTAGTCTCAAGCCTTTAACAAACTCCTTCCATGACTTACTCCATGATATCTCAAGTAGTAGCTAGACATCATCACACAAGGAAGCAAGGGTTTCCTGTAAAATGGGGGAAGTGCAGGAGGCACTAGGATCTTTAGACCTGGTCAGGGAAATCTCAGCATAGTAATCTTTCTCTCTCTTCCCTCTTCCCTTAGGCTTGCCCATTGAAGCCTTTTATACTTCTCCCAAAGTAGTTTTTTAGTTTGGAATTCATTGGGAACAGTTGGGCCACAGGCACTGACAGGTAATCAACAAGCGAAACCCATGATCTCTGCTTGAAATTAAGGAGATTTATATTTTTTTAAGTGTTTTAAGACATATACGCGGGTTGGGTATACACATACCCATGTACACACGTGTTTAGCTCAGGGCAATGTCGCGTATAGGGAATAAAACATTGTTTTTTAAATTTTGGGACCAGGTCTGGAAGGAGGGGTTTCCCTAGGCCATGAGTGTAGCATCACAAACCTCAAGAGTGAGATTTGGAGCTATAACACCATCTTCAACCTCGTCTTCATCCACACCACCTCCGCCACCACCACAGTTAAATATGTCAAGCGCAATAAAGTTTCCAGTGTTCAAGGGGGTAGGGAATGAAGACCCAAACCAATTTTGGTTCATGGTAAAGGCTGCATGGGAAGCGCAAGGAGTCACAGATGATAATATAAAGAAAGCAATGCTAGTCAGTGATCTGTAGGATCATGCACTGACGTGGTACATTAAGCATTCCAATGACAATCTGAATGCAGGGATCACGCATATCCAAGTTGCATTGGACAAATATTTTAGCAGGCCAAAATTAGAGACTCATTCGATCATTGGATTTAAGGAAATTGAGATGCTTCGAGGTGAGACCCCCTGGGAGTTGTATCAAACACTGAAGTGTACAATGCTTGAAACTAATATGACCTTGATGGATGGGAAACACCGCACATGGTTTGTAGCATCGCTAAAGCCGCATCTAAGGAATGCGTTGTCACAACAGAAGCTCACCACTCAGGCTGAGGCCTTGGAGATTGCGATGAGATTGCATGAGACCCCAATACAAGATCCTAACCTGGGAGTTCAACAGATCCACGTGTAGTTGCAGGACTTATGCCTTGAGATGCAAAGTTTGAAACAAGACAGGATGACTCGCCCAGAAGCATGCAAGGAGGTATGGTGCGTAAAGTGCAAAGACCAGGGACATGACAAGGACCATTGTCCAGTGTTTGCTAATTACCTGGTAGGAGGAGGACCAATTCCATTGAAACTGGAGGCACAAACAGGACCGATCATGGTGCCTGCATTATGGTGCACAATTTTTCAAATAAGAGGGAATCATGCTAAAAATAATTGCTATCTATTACAGAAGCATACACATAATTCCCAGCAGTTGTTCTGTAATTTCTGCAGGTCAATGGGACATGATGAGAGCACCTTTACAAGCTATGAACTGATGATGGATCAGACTCCTACCTATAGAGTTCAGACCGAAACACGGGCCTTTGATCAAAATGCAGGAATGACACACACTAGATTTTACGGGTGCAGACAAGGCCGAGGAGGAATGGAACTAGGAAGGGGTCACGAACAACTGATATGCTACAATTGTGGAGGGCCAAGGCATTATGCCCATGATTTTACAAATCCAATGAGACCATCATGCTTATATTGTACGTAGTTTGATCACGAGACAGAGGACTGTACCACACTGATAGCAAGGTTGTACAATAAAGGAGCACTCCAACCTTCCCCAACTCAGAACCTACAAATTATGAGGTTTGAGCCACGTGAGAAAGACCCTAATGTGAATATCATGCTCTGGAGTGGTATCACGATAGGAGATGACCAAGGCAAGCAGCCCAAAGAGAGTGCCTGGGTTTACAAGGCTCCAACAAAGGAACTAGAATTTGATTTGCTAAGGAGACATTCATGGAAGCTAAGAAGAGCTTTGCGGATGCCTCCACTTGAGGAAGTAAAGACAGACTGGAACCAGAAATGGACCCATCAAAGCTCACTACATTCTTGGAGACATGCATGAAGCTACTACATGATAGTAAGGCTATGAAGGGGCTGCAAGAACTCATCACTAGATAAGCTCGTACCATGCGAGGAGAACCGCACGTAGTTCGGAAGCTCGGGAAGCTCACGACGTGAACAAGAAAGGAGCTGAGATTGAACGCATAGATCAGGGATATGAAATGGATCAAGTGATTTTAGATGTGGGGTCAGATGCGAACGTCTTGCCAAAGCAGACATGGGAGCGCATGGGCAGGCCTGTACTACAATGGTCACCTATCCAACTATGAATGGTGAACCATCAAAAGATCCTATCTATGGGGAGATTGTAGGGAATCACAATAGATATCAAAGGAGTGAACAGGCTTGTAGATTTCTAAGTGATAGAGATTGTTGATGACAACAACCCCTATCCCGCGTTATTGGGAATATATTCGGCCACTGACATGAATGGAGTGATAAATTGAAAGAAGTGCAAGATGATTTTTTAGAAAAATTCACTGCGTGTAGTGGTACCTTTAGACCCTACATAAGGATTGTTCTACATAGAGCCAGTGCATGACTATGACAATGATGACGATCTAGACTATATCTACAAGATAACTGTGTGGGAGAAGGACTGGGTAAATCCAACTACGGATGGCAAAATCTTGTGGGAGTGTGAAAGCTCCTGCACCTCAGATTTGAATGAGGAAATAGAATGATGGCAGAACTAGTTACACGAGGTAACCATGCCCAACTATAACATGATGATAAGGTTGACGTGCTACATGGCTATAGAAATAAGATATCTACCTATGTATGTTGGGTTGAGCGAGGTTGATGATTTCCTGAAAAAAAATTAAAATGAAGTACCGGAACTGCAGTGTTTCGACGCTCTGAAATAGGTACTGCACAGTACACCCGCAAGATGGTGGGGTACGAACCAAGGGATTTTTGAAGGCTAATACGAATGTATAAGGATCATGCTCATGTGCTTTGGAAAGCCTCATATGTGGGCAAAATCTGAGTACGATGGACAAAACAGCCCATGCACCCACCTTTCCAGATGGGTACAGGCGTATGGTGCACAACCTGCATGGAGGTACACCATCCTTGTGATAGGAAACATGACCAATAAGTAGGAGTGGGCAAGAAAATGCTACGAACAACCCCTCCACTTGCAACTGGGAAGTATGGTAAGACCAACCGTGCAGAAGCATATTCACACAGAAGATTTTGACAAAGTACGCAAATCACAGAACATGGTCCACCATGTGAGACGGGCTGAATGGGACTTGTGCGTACCAATGGTTCTATGGGAATATAGGGCCATGTGAAAAACCCTAACCACATGGGCACCTCCAAAGCTGAAGTATGAAGCGAATGCTATAATCCCTAGGGAGCGTGGCAAGCCTAGTCTACACATAGTAGCACCAGTAGATACGATGGTTCACGGAGTTTGGAAAGAAGGAATCACATAGTTGCACGAAGCAGAACACATGGGACTTGAGGAAAAAATATAAGAGGGAAACCTTAGACTCCACGAACTTGAAAAATAAAGAGTACAGTTATGGAAGAAAAGCACTCTGGCGAATGCAGAAGTCAAGAAGATGGAGGACGAAATAAAGAAATATTTTCTCAGAAAAAAAGACCAGAATGGTAAGGCAAGGTTCGTACGATCATAATGACAAGATTGAGGCCCATTTTTTTGAATTGATCAGTCTGATGCCTTGGCTTGGACTGCATATTGCTAAGCATAGTGACTAGGGTAGCACATTGCAAGCAACAAAGTGTGTGATGCCGACCATAATAGTAAAAGGTAGGGATTCGCCAGGCAACATGATGAACAATAGGATAGAACTTTTCACGGGTGGTTTGACCACCTAACTAGCCAAGGAAAGGATAGTCTTAGTGCTCTAGGTAGTTGGAAGGGAGCGCGAGACTATAAACTATTCTACTTGGGAGTTGCATGATAATGGAGTTGCGCATAGAAGAAAAGAGTCACAAGGTTCGCGACCACGCACGAGGGGTTGCACTACCACACAGGTTGGCCATAAAATGACCATTGAAGTCACTGTTCATGATGGGATGCTCGACTTGAGGCCAAATGGAGTGGGCGACGGGCATTTAAGATGCGATCTATGGGAAAAATCTGGCAAAATCTGCCGCCAAGGGAGCATTAGTGAATCAGATTTTTGGGAAACGGTCAAATTCAAATTCCAAAAGTGCTATAAAATAGAAAGGGTTGCCCAAAAAACAACACTTGGTAATTTGAGAATTAAGTGATCGAGAAAAGCCCTGATTATTGTGAGCCAAGTGTTGATTAAGCCCTTAAGATCACGAGTGCCAGATTTAAGGATGTAGCGATAGCAGAAGTTCAGGGAACGCGACATGTGGCACAAAGAGCAGCCGAACAGGACAAGGCCACAGTAGCAACAAAAACACAAGAGGTAGTTGTACAGGTGGGCAAGGACCAAACGACACAGAGATAGGAAACGTAGGAGGTAGAAACCGAAGAGGGAGGTGCGAACCCACAAACTGCGTCAACACAACTGAAGCAATAGCACCCAACAGAGTGGGCAGGGTCGCATAAGAAAATAAAGGCTTTGAAATTGTCCAGTGACCCAATCACCTTAACCGAGAGTGATCTACATGACATTGGCGAGACAATGCGTGATGTCACCTCTAAGGGTCTACAAGATTTCGTGCAAGAGAACCATATGGTGTTGGGGGCCCTCAGAGTGCAGCTGTAGGAATTACAGGTGCACCCTCCTTAGGTTGGTACCCTCTCGACCAGCCTTGCAGTCAGATCAATAGCAATAGCGCAGATGTTGCACACATGTATGACGAACACCACAGTGCTACCAGAAGGAGCACTAGTGCCATCGAATGAGGTTGATAGGCCTTTGGTTAGCACACTGAAAGGTATTGGTATCAATCTAGCTGCACTCTTGCATGAGACCTTATATTTGCTACAGGATGGGATAACTATAGAGCTACGAGCTAGGGAGAGCCACACACTCCAAGTTCTCAGTGAGAAAAAAATAAATATGGAACAACTATGCTTGTAGCGCGATGAAGTGGTGTCGCAGAATCAACAGCTGGTACATGTGATAGATGACACTTCCTAAAGCATCTCAGAGATGGCCATCCCAGTAGACATACCAGCGGAGGAGCGGATCCACAGGTTAGCAGCAAGGGTCTGCGAGGCGAAGGAAGAAATGACAAAGGTTCAACAGGAGCTGAACTTCTAGATCACCAAGCTACGGTTAAAGGCATAGCCATCCACTCCCCTAGAAGTCAGATAACAATGCGCTAGTGTTATCACATTGGGATTGGAGGAAATTGGAGGTGTAGTGTGAGACTGCACCAACATGTTGGAAGAATCACTTGAGGTCCCCACAACTCTCTTGGAGGACCCCAACATCCAGTGCTTAGAGACAGAGGTGAATGAAATCCAACAGTAGTACGAAAGTGTTTGAGGAACTGCACAGATGATGGTCCTCACTTAGAGGCTTGTGAGGATGCAGTAGACCAAGGCACTGAAAGAATAGGTGCACATGGAATGACATAAGGAAGCAGTCCTGAAAGCGTGCGTTTAGCCTTGGATTGAGGAGGCCTTCACTATCATGGCAGAAATCGAAGGCAAGCTCGCACACATGCAGGCGATGCACACATTGATGTAGAGAAGCAATCCTGACACAAAGGTCTCGAAATAGTGTATGCAATAGATCTAGCAAGCAGCAGCTCAGTGCATTGCTAACCTCCGTGCAGTTCAAGAACAGTTGGCGGGACTCTGTGCAAAAATCATCGCGCCGACAAAGTGACTCGAGGGCGAGTCACAATGTTTGTGTTGGGGTCCTGTTGGGCATGGAATCCCCCCAAGGCATGTTTCGGGGCTCAAAGCCCAAGTTTTGACTGAATCTTGTTGTAAATATCTGCAATTGAGGGTGCAGGGCATGAAAGTATGTTAGAGTCACAGGGTTGTCTGCCCTAGTTTTTTAATGTAATGTCTGCTGGATAGACCTACCCGTGTTCCACAGACCATGGGACTGTATAAATAGAGTGAGGCTCTAAGTGTAGAACAGAAGGAATGGAAGTAGATGAGAAGTCTAAATGATTAAGTCGCAAGTTGAAGTGTGTCTTTGGGTCGTAGTGTAGGAGAAGGCTTTGCAGTTGAGTGCGCAGAGACCTAGTAGTCTGCAGCTGAGTGCGCAGACCCCTACAGCTGAGTACACAAGGCGAAGTTGAGTTTGTAACTGAGAAAGGAATTAGTAAAGAGAAGTTTTGTTATCATCCTGTGTATCTTTTCTTGGGTCAATGAATGATTGATATCATTTGCAAATATACTGTTTATTTACTGCACGCACATGTATGAATCATGTATTTAGTTAAGTATAACTTAAATCACTCAAGCAGGAAAAGCTAATTAACTAACATTGAATACTAGTAAGATCTTGGGTAATAACACAAAGCGCGGCATTCAGTCCCTGGGTATGGTTGTGCAAAGGCAGCATATCAAGCTGCGAGGTATGGGAAAGTGCGCAAGGCAATGTTATGAAACTAGCTCAAGAAAAGAGAGAAAAGATAGATCAACGCCTTAGAATTCAGCCTCTTCGAGGGTGAAAGCTCCTTTACATTACATAAATGAACAATTCTTGGATGATACAAATGAAAAGACCTCCTTTCTATATATAGGAGTCTAAAGAGTCATAACATAATCATAGCCGACATAACAATAATAATGTAAGGGCACAATAATAACAATAGTGGGCTTCTATGGGGCACAATAGTAACAATATGGGAACTACATGGGTAGTACTAATAACAATAAGGGGTTACACTAGTAGTATAGGGACCTAACATGCCCCTCTCCTTCAAAAAGCATTTCCTTCAACACTTGAGTAGTTCTTGATGCTTCTGTATAAAATTCTTGTCCTCCCACGTGGAATATTTAGCGGGTAAGTTCTTCGACTTAATGAGATACTCTGAAATTGATCGATTTTGTAGTTGTCAGGTTCTTGTTTCTGTGACTTCTCTAGGTTCCAATATGATTTTTCCTTCCTCTTCAATTTCTAGCAATATTGTTTGAATTGGGATCTTTTGCAACTTTTGAATAAGTGGCCATAGTTATTTTCCCTTCTTCCATTCATCCCTTGCTTCATTTATCCAATCCGGTTGGATAATAGAAATAGCACAAAACAATGCCTCCACATCCTCATCCTTGAAGAGTCTTCCCATTCGGTAACGTCGCCATTTTTTAAGTGCATGTAGTATTTCCAACATTTCCTTATCATAAATAACTTGCTTGAGATGTAGCAGTAAAAATACCCAATCACCTACATCAAAACATTTTCCACTATGATGTTGATCTACCTATTGTTTCATTTGATTTTGCACCAAAGTGGCATTATCCTTTAAATGTTGGAGAACTTGTTGTTGATGTTCAATGTGATATTTCACTGCTTGAACCTTTTTCTTCTTGATATGTCCTTCTATCTCTAGAGTTTGAGGAGTGGTAATTTATTCCAATCCTTTACAAGATATGGTAGGATTCATTTCTTGATGCTCAATGTGGTCTTTCACTTCTTGAACATTTTTCTTCTTGATATGTCCTTCTATCTTGATAGTTTGAGGAGTGGTAATTTCGACAAATGAAT